>VXBQ01004970.1:1013766-1053077 GCA_013400175.1 Phainopepla nitens
AATTAAAGCGGGCGTGCTGGGGAGAGCCCTGGCTCCTGCCCAATTCTGCGAGCCTCCCCACGCCTCGCCCCGGCCCAATTATAGACGAGACCGCAAGGGGGGAGAAAGAGGCGCTTGCTTCGGGCGGGAGAACGATTGTCAGTGCGGGGTACTCTCATCCTCGGGACCCTCGCGACCAGGTCGGCTCCTCCCGGCTGGGACCTGAGATGCCAAGGGATGGGGGGCAGCGCAGGTTTCCGGGGTGTCTCCCGTGCTGGCGCTCGCTGGTGCCGGCAGAGTTTTTCGGGGCCCCCCAGGTAGGTTTCAGGCTGTCGGGGCTACCCTGTGCATGCTGCTAGGGAGCGGCGGGGGGGCCGTGCGGGGCCCCAGCCCGGGGCGCGGCTGCGGGGGCCGCGGTGATGAAACCCCCCGACATGAAACCCGGAGCGGGGAAGCTATGCGTGCCCTGCTCCCCTTGTTCCCCCGCGTAGGGCCCGAGCCGGAGGCCGGGAGGAGGGAGAGGATGCTGCGCGATCCCCGAGCATCACCGCCGGCAGCGGGGGCTATGCGGGGCCCTGCTTTGCCGTCCCTATCTCCGTCTGCTTCGCTGGGGAGATAAAAGGCTGCTTCTGGGAAGCCTAGACCTGCTCGCCCCCGAGCTGGCGAGCCCGCCCGTGCCTGGCCCGGGTCCATAGCAATGAGCCAGACCGTAAAGCGGAGCCAGCGCCGTGGAAACCCCTCTTAGCGGCGCGTTCCGCTCCCGGGAGCCGGGCTCCGGCTCGCCTCTGCCCCAGCGCTGGCCTAGCCGGGGCTCCCGGGGACAGGGCTGATGCGGGTGACCCTTAGCGACAGCGGGTCCGCTGCGGTTCTTCCTCGGGGCTGGCCCCTGCGCGCCGTCCGCCTCGGCCACGCGTGGGCTTGGGGCCCTGCCCCGCGGCCCTGCATCCACGCCCGCTCCCCGCGGGACCCGGCAGGCACTGAGTTGTCATGTGAACAAGTCACTCCCCGGATAAAAATGTAATTAAAAAAAAAAAATCAAAAGATATGGCCCAAAGAGCGGCTGGCTGCTCAGTCATGCTCTAACAAACAAGCAATTAATAGATATAGCCCCTAATTAGCAAGTAGTTATTCCTATTGTAAACGGTGCTCAGTCAGAAAGAGAAAAGCAGTTAGCATGCCACCAGGGAGAGAGCAGCGATACAGACAGGACAACATCACTCCAGAGCCCAGCGTCCCCCCAGTGCCCGGCATCCATGCATGTGGGAAGGCATGGCAATTTCCCACTGGACTCTATTCTATCGCTTTTCAGGGCACCACCAGCATAAACGTGCCTTGTTTGTTTTTGTGGTGGTTTAGGATTTTTTTCCTTTGTATTTCTTTTTGCTATAACTAAGGGGAAAATTGCCAAGAAACTGTGGTTTTCACTCTTAAGATGCCTTTTCCATTGCTGATGGCATAGAGCAGGGCGCCTGTGAAAGCACCCGGTGTGAGCAAATTTATTCTTTGATACAATGAACCCGTATCTGAGAAGGAATTAATACTTCCCACAGTGGGTGGTTGCAATGTTAATAAAGGGTGCATAGGTAGAAGGAGGCAGCCAGCACCAGGAAGACAGGTGGATCAACTCCTTCGCCAGGGCATGAGGAGAAGCAGGAGCTGATGATAATGAGACAAAGCAAAATTGTCTACATCTCCACAAAGCAGGCTGAAGGCAACCCAAGGAAAACAAGATGAAGAGATGTTTGCAGATCCAGGAAGCTTCGTGGTGATAAAATAAAACCGTGGAGACATAAGTCTTGTTCTTTTCTATGCATAATTTTGAAATAAGGATATTTATGTGGCATTTTGTAGCCTTTCCATTATTTTTTTTCAGAGATTCTCATTAAATTATGGAATAGTTTCTCGGTGTTTGAATGAGTATGAATTACGTATCTGCTTAATGAGTGAAAAGAAAAAAATGCAAAAAATGTATGCCTCACACCCCTTTTTTGTGTTAGTATTCAATGCACGTGCTCATGTTTCACTGGCACAAATGCTTATGAAAGATGAATTTCAAAGCAAACTGCCAAAGTATATTCTGAGTAGGAAAAAATACTGCCAAAACCCAAGAACATAACTGCATTTGCTAAATAAAGTAATTAATAGTTATTGCTTGAGGCCTAATAAATCATAGCATTCATAATTATGGAGTTTCCAATGGCTGACAGCAAGGCAGCACTCCCATGCACACTTGCTAAGCAAGCTGCTTGTTATAGGGAAACCATACCCTGTAGTGATTCTACTTGTCAGAAAGCACAGATGAAGGATCCCTCTCCTCCCCCCTGACTGTTTCCACAGAACATATTTGTCCCATCTTTCCGTCTGGGAGTCAGTGTCTCCGGTCACTTCTCAAGACCCCACTTGTCAAATGAGTCCTGTCTCTGAAATATTTATACATACTCCCTCTCCTATATTTCACAGCTCTGTTAAGAGGTAGACAGTCTCTGGGACAGCTGCTGTGTTCAAAGAGAGCAAATCATATAAAGTATGACACCAGGCAAGAAGCAATTGAAGGACCGTGTGAGGCCAAGGTCCAGTTCCATGAACATTAATTATCTCTGTGTCAATGTTTTCATGCTATACTCTGGTGCAGTCTGTCATTTCATTCTTTCCTGGGATGATACTACTATCTCTGGACCCTGGTGATCTCTTCAGCTTGTGGCCTGACATTTCTATCGCCTCTTTCCTGTTCATTTTCTTCTCAGCAACCCATCGAAGAATGTCTCCAGGATCTATGAAGTTTGATCTCTTCCTCCCCTCTCTCCTTCCACACATATATGAAAGCTTTACTGCAACATCTCCCTCGCTATGCTTACTGAAAGGGAGTAGAAATAGAAAATAGGAATAGAAGAGGAACATAATGGAGTACCTTAAAGGCAATGGGCAAAGCCAGGGTGACTCCAAATGCTGCAGGAGAGATGAGTGTTGGGAAGGGGAAAGCTGGAGGACTCTGTAGCACTGCAGCAGAGATGTTAGCAGGGAGATGGGAAAACAAAGGAATTCTAAGTGCATCTTAGGTCTGCATCAAGGAGCTGAGCATACAGGGTTGTTCCTGTGCTGCTTCTGAGCTGGAGCAGGTTCTGCAGCAGTGTGGAACAGGGCAACTGTCTGGCTGAGGCAGCGAAATCCAGCAGCAAAGGAGCCAAAGAAGGGGGAACTGAGGAAGGTAAGGGAAAGCCGGTGTGTGTGAGGAAGGGGAGCCCCTTCAAGCTACTACAAACAAACTAGACACAACAGCACCAGGTACTCTGCAACACACAAAATCCTGGAAGATGAGAAGCTGGGCAAAGCTACAGTGACAGGATGCGGCTGAACTGTCTGCTGTTTTCTTTCTGTTTAATTGGTCTTCCCAGGAAAACTGTAAAAAACTACATTAAAAAATCCTAGTTTGCCATTCTGAAGTGTTGGAATCAGAATCTCTGTGCAAAAAAATTCCCCTGACCTAGAGCAATATTTCCCATCATTCATAACACCAGGCTGGTGCTGCTGCAGTTCTAGATTCTCCTGGGTACCTCCTGCTTTCAGTATGAAGCATGCCAAGATAGGGCTATAAATCCCAAGGGTTCTGCTTTGCTGTCCTCAGTTCTCCTCATCTCCACTCCAGGGAATAGACCTATGCTGTGCTCACTTTCTTCCCAGATGCATTTTACACCACTAGTGGTACCTCTGAGCCTCTTGTGTTTTCTCTGCATTTTTGATTATCTCTTCTCGTCACAGATAGTGTTTGGTACTAAAAGAAGTGATGGAGAGAGAGTCCATCTCTATTCTTCACCCAAGGTATTCATCCCATCTGAGCTTTACCACCCTTCCTCCCTGCACTTCCCAGATGCTGTTAGTCACAGGGCTATGCTGGGATATCTGACAGCTGGTTGCTATTTTATTGGATTCTGCCATTCCTGCCTCCTGCCTTTACCCAACTATACTTTGACAAACTTCTGTTTCCTGGTTAAGGCTTATTTGAAAGCCATTTCAGTCCCTTGCCCCTGTGATCTCCATGTGTGGCCACTTTTCTTTCCCTAGCTCAAGTGCTCACCCTGTGCCCTCCCCGCTTCCCCTCTCCCTGCTTGTGCACTAAACCCACAGGCTTTTAACACAACGTTTTCTACCAATCTCTATGCTTCTTGGTCTATATATGTAGTTTGACAGAGATCCTGCTGGGTTTTTTTGGTTTTTGTTTTTTTTTTTTTTGCTCTTATGCTTTAGGACAGATTTGGGCTGGTATAGGGGTGCAGACAAGTGTCTCAGCATCACTGGGAATATCTTTTTCTTGTTTCACCTTTTCTTTGATCTTTTTTTCTCTTCTGCCTGCTTCTCCTTCTACATTCATGCTTTCTTCTTTCCCACCCTCCCTTTCATGTGTAAAAAGTGAGTTGAGAAAATGTCAAGCTGGTGCTGGTCAAAGGAACTTGTTCTTCCTTTCTTCCACTTCCTTTTATTGCCTCGGTGCCCTCTCATAGCCCACGTCTCCCAGACTGCACTGGAGAGGGATACTTTTTCACAAAGAGCAGATACAAAGGGTTTGGGCATGATTCTCTCCTGTTCATGCCCTCTGCCACTACAAGCAAAAGGTGCATCGATTGCAACTTTTGTCAGTGCCAGGCAGCTGATCTAAAACTTGTGATCCCTGCCCTGAGGTGGAGGTGGTGATGGTGCAGGTGACAGTAAAGGAGCTACTCCTGAAGTGGATGCCTTCAGCCAGAGGGCTGTTTGAACCAGTTGTCAGCACTGCCAGGAGAACCTGCTACTTGAATTTCCCTTTAGGGGTTTTAAACATGACTCACAGCATGGGGATGGTTTATCAGCTCATGTAATTCTTAGATGGGACCTTCCTGTTCAACTCTTGGTGGAGGCAGCCTTTGGCCACAAACAGCACATTGTGTCTCCCTGACGAGAGGAGGAAGCCATCCTGCAGAGTCACTTCTGTAGAAGCACTCAGGTGAGGCTGTGGCTCACATGTCACCTCTAGTTGGTGAGACAACACTCCAGCTGCTGTTCTCACTTCTGTTGCCCAGTGGCCACACTTGTTTTTGGGAAGCTGATCCTATCAGCATACAGTGACTTAAAATAAAACACAAGAAGTTCCTCAGTCCTTTTTTGTCCTTAGAGAGAGCCACCCTCACTTCAAGAAGTTGAGCATTTTTGGTTTGGATATTAAAAGGTAGCTGCAGAGTAAACTATTTTTCTGCCAGAATCTCCCTTCACTATCCATCCCAGACCACAAGACCTGGCAGAGCTGGTTGCAGAAAGATCCAACAGTGTGCCAGCCAGGCTGCAGAGAAGAACATCCCATTCAATGCCTGAAGGAGCTCCACTGCTTCCTGGGGGACCATTCCCTGCTGTTCAGAGGTGCAGCTCTCCACCAGCCTCTCACTGCAACGCAACAATGAAAAAAAAAATGAAATCCGTAGCTATCAAAGCCAGTGTGCACTGCCACAGCCCAAACAGCTTGGACAGTCAGACTTTTGCTGGGATGGGCTTTGTTCCACCCAGGAGAATGGTGTGCAGTCCCCAGCTCACCTGGCTGTCACTGGCTGTTTTGACTGGAGATACCTGAGTCAGCCCAGTGCCTAGTGGAGGCTTCCTCCTACTCTTTTTTTGGCAGCTCTCCTGCTGAGTGCAATTTTCCTTCACTACCACAAATCCACTCTCCAAGCCTGACCCATCTTCCCTCTGCCCAGACTCCTTCTAGGAGGGTAATAAATAAACACGACTTTGACCTGAGTTTTGGAAATCCTGAGGCCAGAGTTCTTGTTAGAAATATAGTGGCCCCAGTGTACTTATCTCTTCCAGAGGCACTCAAAGATGGATGTGGACACTTATGTTTTAATTCAAAATGACTTATATGACCTGTTTCACTGTCATTCCTTGCTCTGCTCGTACCTATAGCTCAGGGTGGCAGGTGGATGCATCAGAGGGTTCCTAGGCTTAAGGAGAGAATGCAAAGAGCAATGCATGTCTCAGTGCCACTGAACTTCCCTGCTTTGGCTCTGTAAGCCAATGAGGTCTGGAGGGTAGAGTGCTGCAAATCTTACTTCCATGAGGGAGGATGCTCTGAGCTCATCTGCAAGGACAGGGTCTCTCTCTCATTTGTGTTCTCAGCAATCTTTGCACATATACCACTTGTATAAAAACATTATTTCATCTCAGTGTTTTGATCCTGCATTACATTAAGAAAACGTGAATGTGCTTTTAGAAATGTGGAACACAAAGTAATGGGTATGTGGAACACAAAGTAATGGGTATTTGGCCCCTCTGGCTTAGTCTAAAAGCCACTCCCTTCTCATGACCCAAATCTAGCCCATGGTGCAAAAGTAGCACACAAGGCTCAGCTGCTTTAAGTGAGTTTGAGAATAAAACCCCTACAGTTAACTCGTGCTGAAGTAGTTTCCTTGTTGGATATTATATACAGTCTATGAGCTACCCTTAAATTTTGCTATTGCCTCTTCATTTTCAGGTGTTGTTTGCCACTGCTGCAGTACTTGACTCAAGGATCCAGTGATTTTTATTTTTGTGTTAGCGTGTATGTACACACACACGCACACACACATACATCCTTTTCCCTTCTGTCCAGTGATACACTGCAGCTACATTTTTAACAAACTGCCAGTTGAAGTGAAAATATCTTAGAAATTCATTGCACAAATCCAGCAGTCGCAAAAGAAATGTTGAAAGAAGAGAAAATGTTCAGAACTGTGCCTGCTGAAAGGATGTAAAACAACATGCACACATACACACACACACACACAAGCACCAAGAATTGCTGCTCCCTTTTTACATTTGGGGTGAATTAGAAACACAAGTCCACGTTGCCTTTGCTTAAATATTCTCACATCCTTAAGGCACAGCAGTATCCTTGTTTTTCCTTTGTAAATTGATCCATTTTGGAAAATCCATGGTGAAATAATCTGTTTCAACTTAACGTGACTATTTATAACACAATTGTACAGCAATTCAGAGTTAGAAGAACCATTACTGTAAAACTAAGTAACACTAGATGCTACATACAAGAAATTAACAGAAAAAACCTACTGGGAGGAAATTATAGAAAACCCAGCCACATTTACCAACATATTTTTCACTGGAGTTGCTCTGATCATTTTAGAGAAGCTGGGGCTGGGGCTGCCTGGGGACACAATACAGGGGTGTGAGTTCTGTGTAGCATTGAAGCACTGCTCCTGAGGAGGCAGTTTACCAGCAGAGCTGCTCTTACCAGGATCACCCATCTCCTCACTGCTCCCAAGCAGCACAACAAGCAAACCTGTATTCACACAGAGGAGTTCTGCTGCCACGGCTGTCTCAGCCAGGAGCTGCACCCCTGATCAAAAGTGAGCAAGAAGGAGCACTCCTCTGTGTGAGGAGGGGGCTGAAACACAGAGCCGAGGTGTGATTCACCCAAACTCAGACAGCGAGGCAGAGAGATGAGCAGAGCTAGAACAGAATACTTCTTGCCTCATTTCTCAGCATGGCTGCAGACAGACAGCAGTGCCACTGAACTGTGTATTCCAATGCATAATTACTTGCTTATTAACTGGCTAGCTCGTTATGCCAAGAAAGTTAGCCGGAATGTGGAACAAAGATATTTCTCCTCTTTCTGCCTTTCAGACCAGAGAAATGACAGATCACACAACCTGCTGGGAACCTCCACCTTCTCCACCCTTCATAGGCTGGCAGAGGTTGAAGTTTGATTGATTTCTCGGTTACATCTAGTACTCAGAAGAAAGACAAAAAGAGCTAATAATGCTAGCCTGATACTAAAGTCAGGGACTTTGATGGCTGTTGCTATTGCTGCTTCCTCAGTGATGTGCTGGGCACACAGGTGATCTTGAAGCACGGGTGATCACGAGCCTTGAAGATGTTGGGAGAAACCAGCTTTACCACACACCATTGCTTGGTACCTCACAGATGGGGAGGACTATGATATGGAGTGTCAGCCTGAGGTAAAGCCAAATACAGCACCACTGGAGCCAAGGTAGAACCTGACTTACTATTTTTTAGGTGGCCTTTTCCTAAAGCTTAAAAAACAATCCCTTCTGTTGCAACCTCCCTCTGGGGGCTCACCAGTCACCGGAGTGTTTTAAGGCATATCAATCCATGTCTGAAGAGTTGCTCACTCACCCTGTGGGTTTCCAAGGAAGTTTTTCCATGCAGCTCCCCAGGTGGCTGCCCTCTGCTGAAGGGTGAGGTGCTTCTCCTTGCTAGACCAGCCTCTGCATCCAAACTTCCCCAGCCAGATCAGTCGAGGGTTTTGAGCAGCAGCAACAGACTTCTCTGTTAGCTATGTCAATCAGCAGTATTAGTGGGAAACAGCATAGTTTTCAGATGGACCAAACCGTTCCGATTACAGAGACAGAAGGAAACACTGCTGGTCTGATCTTCTGTTCTAATCAAAGTGCATTGTGAGGAACAACCTCCAGTACTGATTTCTGATAAGCCAATAATAAACCATTCATTTCTATTTCACTCAGAGCAGTGCCATATTCCATCAGGATGCACAAACCAGTATTCTGAAGGAAGAAAATCCATTTGGAATCAGATTTACACCTCTTCAGCAGCCCTCAGATTTGCAGGTAGATCACAATATCTGACTTGCTGGAAGGTTTCATGGCATGTGATGCTGGTACTGAGGAATAATGTTTCTGATTTTCCCACTCTGATTTTTCCTGGTCTTTGGCATGAAAAATGGGGGAGACAGGTGCCACCTCTCCACTCAGCTTCAGGGGGGGCTGGGGGAACCAGCAAGATCCAGGTGAGAGGGAGGAGCTTGTGGGAGTCAGGCAGCACTGACTTAGGAATTAAAGGAGTGGGCAGAGAAAGGAGGAGCTGGAAAATGGCCTGGGGGAGGGATGAAAGAGGGACACTGGGGCAGCTTGAAGCATGGGAGGAGAGGCAAGGACTGCTGGAAAGACACTAGGAGCAAGTAGACAATTGAAGCTTCGGGCAAGCTGGAATGAAGAAGGCACTGCTTGCTGAGGCAGGGACTGGTGGCCCCTGGTTGGGCTGAAATGTTGTCCTGGGCCATGGGTATGGCAAGAGGAGGCTTGTGGGGTGAAGGCTGGCCGGGGTCCCCAGGACTCCTTCTTTCTGCCCAGCTAGCCCTTATTTTTCTCCTTCCTTCTATCCTCTCACTTGCCCCACACCCTGCCTTAATTCCCTCACAGTCCTGCCCCTGCAATGAAGCCAGTGGAGTTGGAAGGGCTGATATGAAGGAGCAGTCAGGGAAGAATAAGGTGAAAAGTGTTTCCTTGTGCCTGAAGATCCAGTCCAGCTGTCCTGGGCACACCTGCTCTTGGGAGTAACGTGGAGTTGGGTCATTGCAGCTGACATGAGATGAGCTCATCCCTGCTCCAAACATCCTGTGGGAGGTGTCCCATGTTAAATACTCTTCTGTATTCCCCACGTACCTCTGAGTCTCTGAAAATAGCAGACATATTGATAAAAGATGCCTGAGAAAAAATATTTTACAAGATCCAATACATGCCTTTCTCTCTGGAAAATGAGCATTGGTTAATCAAGAAATTACCAATAAAAAATTCTCATATGAGCACTTTTTACCCCCTTGTTTATCTGGCTAGAGGTTCACATTTCATTTTCAAACCACAGTTCTACATTTATCATCCCTGATTTAGCAAATTGCCTCTTGCGGAAGCAATGTCTAACCCATGGTTATTTAAGATTTTGCAGGATAATGTGTTTATGTTGGACTCAGAGAGGCTCACGAAAAAGTGGTGAACATATTGCAGTGGAGGTAATATAAATGATTTTAGATTCAAAATATTCCTCCTCAAGTAACACTTTCAGAAAATATTGTATTGTCAGTAAGACTTAACTCTAAAATCTTGAAGCAAGAAGAATTTTGTTGTCTTTCTCCTTTACTTTTTCCTTAACAGGGATCAGAATCAACCTTTCAATAAGCCTCTCTTTGTAGTCAAAATAGAGGACGCTGAAGATACCTCTTCCTCTTTAATCAGAGTTGGCTCAAGGCTTATCAGCAGGCTAGGTAAAATTTCATTTTGCAGCCCAAAGATTTTCACTTCACCCCTTGGGCAAGCAAGTCAACTCTGTGGCAGCAGCACTGTGGGTCCTTCCCTGGATGTGTTTCTTCTTTTCTATCCTCTTTATAGCACACAGCTTGGAGGGGAAAGGCTAGACAGTGGGATCATGCCTACTGCAGCCAGAGCCATCCCCACCTCTCCCAGCCAAGCAAACTAGGCTGCTGGTAGCCCCTGGCAGGCTCCTGCCTTTGGCAGCCAACAGCTTTCCCCTTGCTTGAAACCAGCCCTGTCTGTAATAAGGTAGAGACACTCGTGTCTGCAAAGTTGAGTCTGGAATCATTATCTTACAGCTGCAAATGGAGCCTCCCACTTCAATGGAAGGATGCAGACAGTTGGGCTATCTCCTAGAAAATTCTTCTGCCCTATAAACTGCAATCAGTACACAGGATGTGGTCTCACTGTGCCAGGGTGGAAAGGGGAGTCTTGGGAATGGGGGTGGCTTGCTCACTCCTAAGCAGGAAAGGACTTCTGTGCCCTTGGCACACACTCCAGGAGATCATGACAGTCACACACACGACCCCTTTCCATTTGAGCTTCGTGGGAATACTCTCAAGCTGATGATTTCCAGTGAAATCAATAAGAAAGTAAGAGGGCATCAACAAAATCATTAATAATTTTTCTCAATTATAATCTAGTTTCTTCAAATACAGCTGTTGCTGGAGCTTCCAGCCAGAATTAATGATATGGAAAATCTGAAGGACAATAAACTGTATATCCTTGAGCTAGCACAATGTGAACAAACAGTAAACAAAAATGAAAATGTCAAAGGGGTTAAATCTTTAATAAACAACTGTTCCAATATTGTTTGATAAGCTCTCTTTCAGATGTTGCACAAATATTCTCCCTTGCTTTCAGAGCCAGCCTCGTCTTTTTCAAGCCAAACACATTTCACAAGACAAAATTGTAGAGGAACTGAAATGGGCCTTTGAAAGAGAAACAGACTGTAGCCTCATTCTTACATTTTAAAAGCAATAATGTGAATGCATGATTGCATGTTCCTTATAGGTACAGAGCCTGTCCTGTGCTCAGCACAGAGCTCACTGATGTTCAGAACATTCTGCTTGTTTATAAAGCGAAACGAGCAGGTACATTTTGCAGTTGTTAATACCAAGGGTAATAATATACACACACACATGCATCCACCCACACAAGCACAGAGAGGTTAATTCCAATCTAAAGAATCTAAAAATATTTTGTACGGAAGAAAGAATACAAAATCATTGTCAGTGGAGTTGTTGGAAGACAGTGTCAGTTAATGGAAGTTTTGTAGTCTTGGGCACACCGTCTATCCTGGGCAACCACTGTATTACCTCTTGTAAAGTACTTTATCAAATGCTTTGTGATGAAAAATGCCACAGTCCCCATCTGTCTTAAATAAATAAACAGCAATGCAAATGAAAAAGGCACATTTATGAAGCCAAGGAAGGAATGGATAAGTTATCTTAGGCCTGATTTTATGTCATATGTGCATTTTTGTTACTTTTATACTTGTCATGAATGACTAAAAATGCCAAATTCTAATCTCCCAAGAACACAGAGACAATCAATCAAAGGGGAAATGCCGAATTCCCAGTATACAGCTTTCTCTAAGAAAGCCGGTCAGCTGTGTAATGCAAACTAATCTGTTTCAAGCATCAGCTTTTTGGTTTCTTTCCCTGGTTCACATATATACACACATCCAGTGGGAGAGAGAGAAAGAAAAAAAAAAAAGAAAGAGAGGGGAGGAGAGAGGCTACATCTACACATATCTATAACTGTTGGAAGAAAAAAGCTGATATGGGGAGCTAGACCTGAGGAAGGTGGGACTGCTCTACAATTCCCTTGGTGAACTGTAATTAAGATTGGTCCAGAACTATCATAAATAAAATAGTTAATGGAAGACAAAAATCAAGGCATGTTTTTAACCGTCTGGGGGGAGGGGGGAAATAGCTATAGATTCTGACTGGGAGAAGCAGATGGCGATGAATTACGAGAATAGGGCACTGCTGCTGCTGCAGCCGCTGCTGCAACTGCCACAGCTCAGCTCTTTTCCATCTGACAGAAGGGCCCCTGGGCAGCCACAGATGAGTCAGACTCATGTGTGTGCAGGCATCTCTGGAGAGCCCCGGTTTTTCTCTTTTGTTTGTGTGACACTGCTTCAGGGTTTGAAAAGAGTCACACAGCCCCTACATCCTAAGAACACCCTTTCCCCTTGCATTTACTTTTCCCGGTGTCCAAGACGTGGCCAACCCTGACCAGCACAGCGTGGCTGGCTGGCATCATGCAGGAGGGATCTCTGCAGTCTCCAAGCAAGGGTGATATTGGCATCCTCCGAGTGGTGCACCAAGAGTCCTCAGCTGATGCCGAGATGCAGAGAAGGAGCCATTGAAGACACCCAGGTTGAAGCCATCTTTCTTGCTCTCCTTGGGAAGACCTGCACCCAAGGATGTGCAGCAGCCACACTGCAGAGCATCAGGATGTGGCTAACACACTTAAACCTGTAGGCTACCTGTTAGCACTGGTGAATAGTCCCCTTTGACTCTGGGAGACACCACAGCCCCTGAGCAGTGCTGGCCCAAAACTCCAACAAAACAGTGGAAGCAGAAGAACAGTGTTTTGAGCTGGAGACTGGCCAGAGTACACATCCAGAGCATCCACAGTGTGAGAAGCTCTTGCCTGCTTGCAAAAGAGAAACTATGCCAGTGCTGGCACCCTGGATTGCTTTTCTTTTACAGAAGACATAGATGTTGGATTGAAGCTGAGATGTTTCCTATCCTCAAAAGAGTATTTTAAGCTCCACAGAGAGCAGTTGTTGAACAAGCTCTGTAAATACAGAAGAGCAGTAGCAAATTCATTTCACCTTCTTAGCTAAATGGCTTCCCCTTCTGGAATAGAGATTCCCGAGGAAAGAAACAAAGTCTCTGCCACCAAGCCTGACCTGAGCTTCCTTGCAGCAGGCTGCTCCCTTCAGCAGTGGGAAGGAAAGGGGCACCTCTCTGATAAAGATGTCTGCCTTCAAATACAGGACTACAGGCTGAGGGCTGTGGTAAAGGAGGGGAGATGAGCTGGGTGAGGAATTATTGTTTTCTGTTCTTTGAAACCTTCTGGGAAAAAAATAGGTATACTTAGCTGCTGTCACACAAACATTTTATGCAAATCTTATCTTTATCTTCTGCATATTGGTACATAATTTGCATTTGATTATCAACTTTGGGTCTATTGTTTTATTCTTAACAGAATTCCTGCTGCTGAAAGGTGTTAGATTGACAGCCCTGGTGAATAAAATCATCTCATCATCTCTTTATCAAGAGGGTAGGAGAAGAACAGCTTCTCACATAGGGCTCTGCCATTATTCCCCAGCCAGGGCCAGCAGTGAGGATGTCAGCCCTCAGCATCTTTTGAGCCTGCCAGCTGATGTATAGCAGAGCTGTGAATATGGAATCCCTGTGAATTTTCTGCAAAGACAACCTAAAGTCACTTAAAAAGGCAGCAAGTCAACAAAGGGTTCCAGCACCTAGCTGGTTCTGAAGTCACACCCAAGGATCATGAAACAGTTTTCATGGTGGGATCTTCACACCCAGAATGAAGGCCTTTACTCTGTTGGCTTAGAGGAGTGGAGGTATTTGCTCCTTTTGGCACATGCACAAATATTGCCAGCTGAATACAGCCCAGTCTCCAGCAGCAACACACTCAGTCCTTTTCCTGACTGTAGCAGGGTGTCTTGCCTTGTGTCTTAAGTTAGAAATATTTGCCTGGAACTAAAGTCTCTCAAGTCCACCGGAGTCAGTGACTTGACTCTTCTACTTCAGTTTACCCTGGCTGAGAATTTGTCTCAGGTACACCACATTAGCAGGAGCATTTTGGGAAGCCCCATGTAGGAATCAATGATAAGCAGAGATCATGATCTTCAGGTATAGCAACACATGGATCTTATCACTCACCTCTTCTGTCTCTGGAAAGACACTTTTCTTTCATCTTGAGTGAGGACATAGAGTGCCTTCCCCACCCTAATTCTGAGGAAGAACAGGGAACTATTCACAGTAGCTACAGGATGAAGTGGGGACTGCATCAATCCTGCAACACAAGGCTGCTTTAGTCAAGCCAAAGGATGAGGACAAACAAATGTTAGTGTGATTCTTAGGCTTCAGCAATCACAGCACTGAGCAATAGGAGTCTGTCCACTTGACTTTGGGATGGATGCCTGTTCTAGCTGTGTTTGTCCTGTCGATAAAATATTCAGGCCCAGTAACAGCTGCTTCTGTAAGAGCGCCAGATTAAGACCAATAATGCAGACTTAGTGCTCTTTACATGGATTGCATGGGCTGACCCTGCTGCAATATGCACACCCACAAATCTTCTCAGCTCATTACCTCATTGAACACGGCTGCTCCTCTGTGAGGACAGGAGCCTGGTGATACCTCGACAGAATTCGAACATGACATGCCGAGTCAGAGATGGAAAGAGCTGACTGAGAGCTCAGGGCCTGCCTTGGCAGGAAGTGGATCCTGTTAAAAGATGCAGCCTCAAGAAGAACACATGGCAGCCCTGATGGACAGGACCCTTGGTGTTGTAAAGAAGCTCATTAAGACACCCCTCATTATTTCTATTCTTGTTCCTTGCTCTCACCCCCTTAGTATTTCATTTCTCTGCACAGCCAAGTTTTGGGTGAAGAAGAGAGGTGTATGCATTGCATAAATAAAGCTTGTTTTTTTTCTTTAAAGTATGTGGGAAGGCTTTGAAAACCCAACTGTAGCCGTTCCCAATAATCTCAACTTTCTGCTCTATTTCTCTGGTTAACCTTGCTGACTCAAAACAACAAAAAGCGTAGCCTGAAGGAAACAGTGCTCAGTGCTTTCTTAACTTTCCAATGGCGTTTTCCCAGAGATATTTTCTTTTTGTTAAGATCTTTGAAGTCCATTCCTCTGTTTCTGTGTGGATTCCCACTGAGACCAAATGATTTCCCAGCGTGCTTCCCCAGGCCTCCATGGGGTAGGAAGCATGGCTGCCTTCCCCAGGTGATAACAAGAAGGAAGAGTCAGTGAGAGGGCTGCTGAGATGACAGCAGTAAACAAGTGAATACAGAGATGTTTGGTTTTCTTCCCAGAAGATGGTGGCAGTGACACCTTCCCTTACGCATGTCCCAGTTAGAAAATGACGACATCATCTATTAGGATTTTGATCTGCCCATCTAGTAAGACTGAGCAAGTCTCTTTTTCATATTGCTTTACACTCGACTCAACAGGTCACTCTTAATTCAAGCAAATTTTCTTTCCCCATCCACGCTTGTTTCCCCTCATCCCTAGCTGCAGTTGCAAACTGATTGCCTGGAGAAACAAGTGATGGGAGCTTCACATTAAGGCAGGCTCCTGTCATGCTTTGCCAAGATACCTTCCTGGAAGAAGAGGGTGAAATGTGCCAACAAGATCACTTGAGGTAAGGCAGACACCCTTCTTTGCTCCGTTCCTGCTACAGAACTTCTGGGCAAGACTCTATCTCCTCCCTTGTCTAAGCTCAAAGGACTGTGTTTTCCTTGCCAACCTCAGACACTTTTCCACATGCTGGTCAGTGGCTTGACAGACAACCATCCCAAGACTGCATGGCATAAATAGTGCTTCTGCCAAGGTACAAATCCTGAGTGTGGGGAACATAGTGGAGAAGGGCATTTGCCAACTGTGAGGTGAGTGCCACAGCACTACACCATACAGCAGGCTGAAAACAGGAAAGACACACAGCTGGGAGAGGACTCTGCCAGGAGATCCTGTCCCATAGGTAGAGCTTTTATCCTGACCAAGTCAGCAGAAACACCATGTACCCACCCAAAAGGATTCAATATCACCACCCTCTGCTTCTGTCTCATCTCTAAGGAAATTTCTTCAGGGGAAGATGAAGAAAAAGACATGTTCTGCTTCCATAAACACCACCCCTTCCATCATAGATGTGATGTGTAAAGGGAGAGAGAAAGGACTGTATGAAGAGGGCCCTTGAACATAATTGGAGAACTGGACTAATTTGGCTTGTCCTTATAAACAGTCCAGAGCTGGGCACTAGACTTACCCACAACAGATAAAAATGAGTCACTACATAATGAGGTTAAAATATTCATTAAGCTAATTGCATGTTAATTAAGTAAATTATGCTATTAGAGATCCATTGAGCTCCATCTGTGTGTGCAAACAGGAGTGAGAATAATCACATTAGAAAGCAGGGGAAAAGACAGTGGCAGCACACAGGCACTAGGGGTGGAAGGGACAATCAGTGGGGGAAGTTCCAGGTCCTGAGGGGTCTGATAGCTGTGAAAAGGAGGGTGGTCTCACAAGAAGAGGGGGTCTGGTCACAAGAAATCCTAGGTGCTGTTGTCAGCACTGCAAGTGGGCATATCATTTTCACGTGCTTCATTTCAGACATGTAAAACATGGACCATAGCCTTGTCTCAAGTGAGAAAATTCATGAGGGAACTGAGGAAAGGGTCCGGCCAAACTCACCTTCACTATTGTGTCTGTTGATTTTATGAGAATTGCTTGCAGGGGCAGAGATCCATCACCCCAGAAAGAGCAGTAGGACTCAAGCCAACAGGCCATAAGGCACCGGAAAAGTCTGTTATTGAAAATGCCCAGCAAGAAGGCTAAAAATAAGGAGGCAGAATAACTCATGCATTTAAACTTCCTCTGTCAGCACCATGGAGGACACTTTCTAATAGGTACTTCGATAGAAAAAAATGAGAAAAAAATTCTGACATAATTATGGCCAGTGTTCTATATGGCAGAATAGGGAAAAAGCCTACATATTTCATATTAAAATTCATTAATAATGAAAGGCAAGGGTTAAATTATGTAACTGTCACCTTAAAGTTAAATAATATTTTCATCAGAAGGAAAGGGAGATGGGACAACTCCATAACCAACACGTTTATTTCAGCACATGAATAATTTAGGCAAATAATACAACAGCTTTTTAAAGGGGAGATTTGATGAGGAGATTGGGTTAGAAAGGACTCACACTGACTGCATTTGGAGATTTGAAGGACTGGGAGAATAATTCATAATCAATCATTCATTCAATTAATTTGTCCTTTCTTTCAGGCCATTAATGGGCAGATTGTTCTTTTCGCAAATGCACTCACAGATTGAAGTTACTGGTATAAATCTGGTCCATGCTTCCCTTTGTGTGCTCAGTGTTTTGAAAAGAGACACTGCACAAAATGGAAACAGGTTTGGATGGGGAGGTCATCTCTCAGTGGGCTTCTGATCTCAAACTAGTTCCTCAAGTACCTTTTCTATGCATCTAAATTTAACATCTCATCGTTCTCCTGCAATAATTGCTTAACATTTCTTCTTGCCCAGGTAGACCTGGCAGCTTACCCCACTTATCCTGCATGGGTACAAAGTAGAAGGCAAAACTGGAGTGAACATGAATGAAACAAATCCATTAAAAATTTCAGACCATTGTTAATGAAAAATCAGTTTATTTTTTTAGCTTGGCCCCAGTGAAACTGGCAATGCTCCAAACTACCTTTCTGATGAGTGGGAAGGAGAAGAACTGTTTAAGTAATTTATATTTCTGCAATGAAACCTGACAGATGACGCTTTATCCAGAGGCTGATTATCGTCTTGGGAAAAACAAAAATATCCCTGTAGATTCTGATAAGTACCCAAACATATGTGCTCTGCTGTGCAGACCCAGAGCCTCCCAGACAGACTCTGGCTCATGAAAGATGCCCAGGAGAATTGGCACAGCCCTTCCCACAGGCTCTCAGATAAAACCACTGCAAAAGTTAACTAGATTTCTCCAAGTGGCTGGAGCCGTTGGCAAGAGTTCTACGTGGGTCTAAGGATGATGATCCCTGCATAACAACAGAGCTCCAGTGCCCAGAAACCATTCCTGTGACTGACTCAGCAGGAAGCATTAATCCTGATTATTTTATGGCTCTTGGAGGCCTGTGCCTAATGACGTTTGTCTGGGTTGTCTGCCCATTTCCAGGTAGATAAATGTCTTCGTAGCAAAAGCAGAAGCCCTGTTTGGCACTGAGATGCTTGCCAAGCCAGGGATCTCAACAGGCAGCCTCAGGGCTCCTGCTCAGTTCAGTCTCCACTCCTCATCCAGGGAAAGCTGTTTTGCAGTGGAAGGGACAGGCAGCCAAGGAGGCACAAATACATGTTGCTTCTGCTCTGATAGTAGGAATAAGCAAAGAACACCCATCTCCAAGCATGCTTATTAATTCTGCACAACACTGTCTTAATTTTAAAAAAATGATAAATAATAAAACTTCTGAAAATATCTTTTTCAGGTTTGAAATGCTAGTGAAATCTAGGTTATTCATATATGTAGGAAAAATGGAGAATGAGCAATAATGGATGAGTGGGGGTATGTGTCAGCAGGAAAGACTTATTTTATCTGAACTGTCTTACGGGGGTAGAGGACCTAGTAAGTCTTTTTCCATCTCTAATTTCTCTGCTTTACCTATCTCTAGTTTATCATTAAGGAATCACTCACACAAATTCAATTAAGTATTTAACATTTTTCTTCCTGTAGCTCCCTTCCTCACTGACTCTTCATCCCATTTCAAATCTCAGCTGACTACATTTCTCTGGCTCCCACTTCTTTGCCCTTAGACTATTAACTCCGTAGGTGTGTGACTTAATCCACTGAAATATTTTGGATTCTCTCTTTCTTGCAAAGGAGACACAAAATGAAACTGTAGTGTAGGGCATTAACAACACCCAGCTGCTCACTGCACAGTTGTGTGCTGCAGGAGATGAACCCACTGGTCTGTCAGCTCTGATGACCCCAGTTCAATGCTGCATTAAATGAATGCAGGAATGAAAATGAGGTTTTACTTTCCACTGCTTGTGTGCACTGCCTGGGTACAACGTACGGGGCTGAGTTTAGCAGAGTACCTTCATGAGCTTGGGATGGGAAGAAGCAGGCTGTGACATGGGCCAGAGGAGGGAGAAGACTTGTGCAATAAGGAGCTAACGGCTGGAACAGAAAAATGTGAATGTTTGCAGGATGTACAGCAGTGATGCACAGTGGTGCTCAGTGTCAGCCAAGAATTACCACGCTGCTGGGCTTTGAGAAGGAAATTTTAGCTGCTTACCACCTTGGGTTCCATCTTTCTGGGTTTTCTGCCATTAAGCTTCTGGGTTTTTGCTCTCTCTTCCTTCCTATATACATGTTAAAGCAATTATATGTAAACTTGCTCAAGTTGAAAACCAATGTTCTATAAAGGCTCAGGAGCAAGTCCCAGCTAAGTGCATAATTACATAGTACTTGGAGTAATTTTCCTTTTCCTCTGAAAATGCTCATTGGCTCTGATTTTTCTATCTGCAGATTGTAAGCTCATAATTAGCAGTAAATTACTCACACAAGTGACAAATTTTGTGCTTTCAAGTAAACAGACAAAATACAGTTCACAAATTGCCTCGTGGTGGCACAGGCACCTGGCTTTTCCTGCTTCCATCGATCCCACTTGCAAGAGGGATGGGTGGATCAGAAAACATTTCTTCAAGGAGCTTGGATGAGGATATCATCAACTTAGTTTCCACAAAAAAGCTATAAAAGGCAACTGCTGAGCTGATGCTGGCCAGTCCCGGAGGATTGTGTAGCTTGGCTGGGTATGAGAAGGAGAGCATGTGGCAGAGGGACCTCAAGAGGAGAGGGTTCCCCTGCAGCCAACCCAGAGCATTGGGCACATCAATAAGCCCTCAATGCAACAACTGGAACTTCCCCTCTCAAGCAATAGGAAAAGACACGTGGTCTGGAAAGTTGCTGCAGAGCACTGGAGGAAAATCAAAGCCCTAAGCTATTGTAGAGCAAGGGCCAGGCAAAGCCTTGAGGGTGAAACAAACTTCTTAAACTGCAGTCTGGTCTTGGGCAGTTCTGTGCCATGCAACAGTGCCAATATGATTTGCTAATCACAGTTAATCGTGGTTGCTGGGGGCAATAGCCCAGATATAGAGTGGGTGGACTTCAGGGCAAACAAGCCAGTTATTTTCCAGTTTTAAGAGCCATCAGCTGAGAAATGGCTTCTGGAAGAAGCCCCAGGGATGGGTGTAGCTGGATGGAAGATCAGTACTGACTGGACACCTGTCTGAGACTCAGAGAATGGCAACAGGCCTATCCATCTGATTAATGAGCTGTATGTTTTCAGGGATATGACCTGATGGTCATCAGTGTCTCTACTACAAAGAAAGAAGGTGTCTCAGGAAAAATTGCCACAGCAATTATGAGAGATAGAGATGACAACAGAAAATAAATTTCTCCTGGGGTTAAAAAGTAATTGTTTGGCAATGTGTAAATACAAAAGAGGGATTCTTGGAACATGCCATTAGCAACAGGAGAATAATGTGAGGAGGTTCTGCATGAGGGATGTTGATTAGGGCTAGAGTAACTTTCAGGAGCCAGTGTGTACAGTGGCAGAGTAAACCCTGTTCCCCGAACACTGTAATGGATGCTGCTGTGAGAGTGTAGGCATAGGCAAATACAAAAATCATATTCTTGTTTCATCTTCACTGGAAATTCAGGGGGGAAAACACATAATCTACCCAGCAGCAGAAAATAACAGAAAAGGAAAGGCGTTAAAAATGGAATTTAAAATAAACCAAACAAAAAAAACCCCAAACAACAGGAAAAGATTATATTAAAAAAAATTGAAACCAGAGGTTGCTGTTGGCCTAGGATCATAATCCCTTTGTTATTACATATTAATATGTAAGGGATGTTTTAAAGGAAAAGATAGGATAAAAAAATTAATCTAGAGCATCCATCCAAATAGAGGCAATTCTTTCCTAAGCATAGTATCATGTGAATGCATTGGAAACAGAGCTGATCACAGAATCATTTCATATAGAACTAACTCACATTTTTAAAGGTGGACTGAAATTTTCTAATATATATACATAAATACATATTTTTAGGAATACTGTGTAAGTCCTTGAATAATAGTACTTTGCACTCTTGTAGCAACTTCCTTCTGAAGAACTCAAAGAACTTTACAAAAATGAATGACGCAACTTTCTCCAACCCACTGTGAGGGAGATAACTGCTTGTGCCTTATTGTACAAAGGGGAAGGAGGGGAAAGAGCAACATAGAACAGTTAAGCAATTTGATGAAAGTCAAGCAGTACATCCAATGGTCTGAATGAATTTAAGGAAGCTGCTAAGTTGCTGCAGAAAGTATGCAACCTGGCTGATATCAGCTCTAAGAAGAATCAGGGAGTAGCAGACGTTGCAGCAGCTCTCTGCAATAGGGGTTTGGGAAAGCAGAGCAGGAAGTGTTAGCTACCTGTGATGAAAACAAGAGAGGAATGACAAAATATCTGAAAGTTGCAGATATAGCAGGGACTCTGGAAGGGCATTTGCAAAACCACTTCAATCTATTAGCACTCTTTGAGCATGTCAGCAAACATGGGACAAATGAAAATTGTCTGCCTGTTTTCACTTGGATTTTCAAAGCATTCTCGACAGGATCTAAACAAGAGAGTAGGCAATCAGGTACTCTATTAATGAGAACATCATGCCGTGGCAAACAGACAAGCTGGCTAAGCATCCAAAAAAAACAACTATGTAATTTAGCATCAAGTCTGCCATTTCCAATGCAGAAAAACACTAGCAGCAGCATGCATCTATCTCTGAGAAATATCTCTGCTGGTTTGTAGATTAATGGCCAATGTGGTAATAGCAAAGTCAGTAAGGTGGAGATATTTGCAAATGGTAAATATTTTTTGTCAAACCCAGAGAGATGTGAGTAATCAACCACATCATGGTGCAAAGTTTCCTGGTAACAAATGCACATTGGAAGGATTATTTTGAAGTATCCATATCTGCTCCTAGGTTCAAAATCAGAAAGATCTGAAGTCCTCTGAGGCTGCAGTCTACATCCTTGTAGCACCGTGCTCCTCTGAGGTCAAACAGTGCTCTCCATTTGTTGAGGCATGCATAGGGAATAGGGCAGAGTTTCTTACTAAAAATGGTGTGAGATCAGTATGAAAGAGCATTATGTCCAGAATGCTGTGTTCAGTTCTGTATTCAAAGAAAATTATAGCAGAAATCAACAGGGTCCATAAATAGTCAACATAATTGTTTCAAGGAATAGCATGACTTCTATGTAGGAAGCAAATTAAATGGCAGGTGTATTTATTTTAGAAATCATATGAATAAAATAGGCATTCAAAATAGTTAGAATAAATTATGTAGAAAAGAAAATTCAATGTTCCTATTTACCTTGTCTTTCACACTGTAGCACCAAAGGCACATCTCATTAAGCTGAGAGATAGGGAAAGTATTCCATCAAAGGGAATACTTTTCCTCAGGCATCCTCATTCACCTGTGGAAATCTCTTCTACAAGATATCTCTGAGGTGCAGGGTGTGGAAGGATTCAAATTAGAATAAGATATTTGTGGGTATTGAAATTTTCCAGATTTACAATAGATGAAGTTAAGATACAAACGATGAATATAAAAGCTTCACAGCTTCACACTACAGCATGTCAGCCAACCACTAATGAGGGTGCTAGGGAAGCTATTTCCCTAAGCAATGGTTATCCTTAACTGTTCAGCATGAGATTCTGTGAGCCTTCCTTTGTAACTTCTGGTGCCCATCAATATCAAAGACAAAATACCAAAAAAAAAGAATAATTGCCCAGATCAGACGTGGCATTTCCTGTGTTCTTGAACCTTCTTTTCCTCTATTTCTTTCTGTCATCAAGGCCAACCTTCCTGTCATCTAAAGTGCACAGAGGTACAGTTGAATCATTTAACATTTCTGTTGGTGGTTTTTGGCAATTGAACTCATGGCACCCAGCATCAGCCTCACTGCCAATTTTGACTTGACCAGGTCACAATTCTGCAAACACTGTCAATGCCAGAGCAACAGCTGAAATGGAAATTTTAATGATGTTAATGAGTAAAAGCTTAACTGTGCTTCCTGCACCTGGGCAGCAAAAGTACATTTATAATTACTTGCCGAACAAGCCTCCTGGCTGCATTCTATCTGCCCCAGGCAAGCAGTTAACTGAGGTTCTCTCCTTTCACCAAGATTATTTTTGAGTGAATACTTCTGCCAGTGAAAGCTGTTGGATTGACAGCCGTGGAGGCTGAAGTCCTCTATTATGTGACAGAAGTGAAAAAATCTGTAACAACAGTTTTTATTAGGTCACCTAGTTCATCCCTCTGTCAACACAGGATTGTTCGTTATAATATATTTTTGAGTGATTTCCACCACCCCTATTCTCCTCCTGCTCTTAAATATAAATTCCTGGGTCTTTTCCATTTTGCTGCACAGTCTCTTCTTTACTGACATTGTAGAAAAAAACCTCTGTGTGTATGAGTGTGAAGATATGCACATGCTTCTTCCAGGCTCCCAGACTTCATTAGAGAAAGGGCAACAAGAAAGTTTGAAATCTGCAGGGAAGATGCAGAGAAAATATCAGATAGCAATTTCTGTGGAACAATGATTTTCATCCTAGAAGCATCCTGAAAAACAATGTTCTTTTCCTTGCTCTCATACTAACGCACTACAGATATTGTCTGAATGATCATCACCTTTTTACCAGCAGAGCACCCTTAGAACTTATCATAGCAACTTTGCATTTGTTTAAGCAGAGAGAATTGAGGCACAGGGAGATTAAGTGACTTGCCCAAGCTTACAGTGGGTGAAATGAGTCTCCTGCTTTCTAGCCCAAACCCTTAAATTATCCCTGGGGACTGGTTGAGTAAAATTCAGCTACCGATGAATCTGTGTTCATGACAGGATACTGATCCCATACCAGTGCAGTAGGAACAGAGGAGTCCTTCAAATCCTGCATAGCATGGATTTCTAAGAATTCTGATCTCCTCTTAGCCCCTTCTCCCCTTGCTTATTGACAGGATTTATCGCCTCCATATTGTAACATGAGGGTATTTCTTCCAGAATATGTCCTTTTCTCTGTCAAACCAACAGATGAGAACAGGATCCTGCATAGCCTCATGAGAAGAACCGTGACAGCTGTTTCTGTTTGTACAATCATAGACTCACAGAATGGCTTGGGTTGAAAGGGACCTCAAAGACCATGAAATTCCAACCTCCCTGTCATGGGCAACCTTCCACTGGAACAGATTGCTCAGAGGCTCATCCAACCTGGCCTTGAACACTTCCAGGGCTGGGGCATCCACAGCTTCCCTGGGCAACCTGTTCTGCTGCCTCACCACCTTCACACTGTTTACTAGATGAATGGGAGTGGGAGCAGGAACTATACTAGAGATGACCAGTTTATAGAGATGCATTTTCTTTCTGTTTTGAAATAATGTATTTACAAATAATTCCAATAGTCAGCAGCAATTACCATACACCCTTTCTTATCAGACTCCTTTCATGTTACCAGTTCTTGTACTGGAACAGACCTGTGCTAGATAGCTTCCTCCAAGGAGGCCCTCTGAAGACCCTTAGCTTCAAAAGAGCATTACCAGTATATAGAATGGCCACAACTACTGTCCCACATCCATTTTGATTAGCATTTGGGTTCCTGCCATTTAATTCTATACTTTTGGTTTATAAAAGGATCTTAGCTGGACAGTGCCAAGCAGTAACCAAGTGTGTTCAGTCAGGGAACTACAACTGATTTATTTATTGCTGTGATAGTGCACATGGATGAATCCTACACTGCGTGCCCAAAAACAGAGGACATCTTCTGCTCTCACACTACAGAGCATATGTCCATCATGCAGTGCATCTCATGTGGAAATTTCCAGGCTTGCACGTCATGATTTCACTTTGGTTTCAAAGGCACTGGAGCTTCACTGTGTGGTGCTGGCTCCAGGGAGCTGGTCCTGCTGGGAGCAGCCTGCTGGCATTGCTATGCCACTTCCATGACCCGACCTAATGTTTCCGTGCCACTCCCTGCTGTTGGGCGCACTCAGCGCTTCAGCACAGCAGTGCACTCTGCAGTGTGGACGTGCCCTCAGGTCACTTGCCAAAGTCATTTTATTCCTCCCAGCTCATGCCATGATGACAGTGCAGCATCCAGATGTGGTTATCAAAAAAGAGGGTGATTACAAGAGGATGCAACAATCTTGAGGAGGCTGTACGGGAGAAAGGCTGGCTTAAGAGAATCAGAGCATGAGCAGAGCTTAGAAAAAGAGACTAAGACTGGGGAGAGCCTCTGTTGGGATTTCACTGTGCAGGAGAAAGGTACATGCGTGGGCCAGACTCAGCAATGAAATAAAGGATATTGGAAGTGAACCTATGCTGAAAAGGAATCAGCAAGGCACTTTAAAGAAGGTGAGATTCTGGGTGGCAAAAACGGGTTGTGTCAGATATCCGAATCAAGCCTGGCCACCTGGCCTCCTTCTGTCTTAGCTCATTACTTTGTGCTCAGCAGAACAAGGTCTGGCTCTCTGTGCAAAGACACCTGGAGCCTGCCCGATCCTGGAAGAGATTCTGGGCCTGGCTCCCAGTCACCCTCACGCACCATGGAGCAGCCAGGGACTGGAGCTATGAGGACCACCCTGGGGTCTCATCCACACCATACTCACAGTGCTCATCCAGAATCACACTCTCTTGTGCCCTGGCAAAATTCATGCCCTCTCTAAGTGAACAATTTCCAAAAGAGTAACACAAGTGATTCATTCTGTCTTACAGTCTTTCACATGTAAATATTTTATATTCCTATTGAATATTTTTAGATGATTATGAATTCTTGATGTGATGAGGACCTTGCTATGAAATGCAGGCAATACCAAGGACTCCACAAGGAGGAAAAGCATCCAAGAATAAAAAAGATATCATTACAAACGACAAATTGGAAAGAGCTGGGCACATACCCCTCTTTCTTTCTCCTCTGTCTGAACATTTTCAGAAACTATCTGGAGCTCACATAATGAGATTTGCACATGGATTGATATGGAATTGGCTGCCTCTCACCCCTTCCCTCTTTTTTTCTCTCTCTTTCTTCTTCTAATTCAGCTTTTGTTTGATTGTTCCTGTTGAAAGATGCAATATCAATAGCCCAAGGGACCCAGGACTGAAGTCACTCCAGAGCTTCTTCTCCGTCTGCAGTTTGACTCTTTTTCTGCAGCGCACCCAGAAACCCAGACTGAGCCTCTGAATCCATGTAGTGAAGTGGGACAGAAGGAGGATAATTTCTACAAAAGAGATAGATCCTGAAAGGACCTATACAAGACAGTGATTACTTTTATAGCCCTAGTATTGATAGTGGCAGTATGAACTTCATGTACAAGTACCAAAATGCCTCAATGTCAACAGGGGGAACCTCTGCTGGATTGCAGTGATCTCTCTTCTAGATTTCAATCATCCAGTTGGTCAGAAGGACATGCACACATACAGCAGTGAAGGGGTGAAAAACGTTAAGTCTCAATCAAGTTAGAACAAAGTTGGTCAGCAGAAACCTATCCTCTTCACTGAACTGAAATACATAGGGTGAGTTATAATTTATGTTTTACCCTCTGTATCCATACATAAGCTTGGTTTCTCTTCTAAAAGTCCTCACCATGAGCTAAGAAAGGGATTTGTAATGCCAATTGTTTTTGTGATATCAAAGACAAGATGTCTTTGACAAGATGTCTTTGGGTCACCACAAACCAGCTGAGGCCTCATCTGCTGGTCCAGATCTAAAAGTACATTAGCCTAAGCCTATCCAAAGGGCTTGTAGTTTGTGTTGTTGGTATGTCTAGCTAAACTAGGAATAATAGTCTTTCCTAGGTTTCTCTAGGATCCTTGTTGTTTGTTGTCCGAGGTCCCAGCAATTGCATCTCCATAGAAATCCTAAGACAAGGAGTCACACTGCAATCTGTACAAGAATAATTTCTCAAAGCCTGTACAGAATATAAAGATGCCTTAGCCTTCTTTACGTGGTGAGAGAGGAGAACATTGTCTTTGTCAGAGACAAAGCTAATTTGGACAAGGCTAAGCTAAATAGCTGACTCAGAAAATGCTTATCTGACCCATCTTCCAGACCTGTCCACCTCTGCTCATGCTTCTCTAAGTAGTTTTCTCCGGCCATGGCCCCCCATGACTGTCTGCTTTGTGTGTTGCCTGCAAAGACAAAACATCCCACTGTCTACCAGGGAAACGTGGCCAACCAGCACAGCAAGGGAAGTTCTCAGCTGAAAAAGCCCAGATAAGGATTGCACAAAGGACCCTGGTTATCTGGTCCCTGTCTTGCTAGTATCAAAGTCCTGCACTGAGCATTAGGGTTTTCATGTGTCCCCAGGGTGTAGTACACTGACTTTGCTTGAAGTGCAATTTAAGATTGATGAATTCACACATTTTAAATCAACTGCAAGCATCCGGGCTGGCCCCTTGATGGAGGCTATTAACTTAATGAAACTGAAAGGCTGTGAAGTCAGATAACAGGCATTAGAGTCTTTATTTACCTAGAGATTTAAGGAGACCTTTCTGAGATAGCTCATGACTTCTCTTTTGAGAAGTGTAAGCTACTGCCTAGCAGCTCCTCCCGGGCACATGTACACATGCACTCAGCTGCCAGGAAGGCACTGTGTGCTGAAAAGTGCTCATTGCCTCTCAAGTTGGCTGACAAGTGGCACATTGTGGCACACAGAGAAAGGCTTATTTTAAAAGCCCAGGCTCTGCTGCAGTCCAATATGAAAGAAAGGACACCCAGCAAGCACCAGGATTCCACGTAGCCAGTTGCCCCAAAAATGATGCAGTTGGATGACTAATGGATGGTCTTGACCAGGTGCGTGTGAAGTCACTCATCAAGTCAGCAGCAGGGCTACGGGTAGAGTCTGACTCTCTCAACTGCTGTCTGGCTCTGTTGGCCACCAAGCACCACAGCCTCCCATCATATACTTCAAAAGGAAGAGCCAAAGCAGTTCTCCAGCTGAGCGAGCCAATATCTATCAGCCAGTGGGATCCCCCTGCTCCCCACCTCATGGTTAATGCATGCAGTGTAGCACGTGCGTGCTCATTCTGTGTACAAATGTTGTCCATTTCAACTGCTATCAGACCGAGTCTGTCTGATAAGCTCAAACATTATGTTGCCTGCCTCTCCCCCACTCCCACACACAGCTACAGTGACAGGAGTGCACAGTTCAAATGCTCGGGTGGCTGCTCACGAGGTGGGAAAGGCTCGGCCATCTGGCTTGATGCTTTCAGGAGGGAGAGGGGAGCAGCAGAGCAGGCACCCAGCACATACAGCAGTCCCCTGGCACCTCCTCACACAGAGGCAGTCCCAGCATCAGTGGCACAATCAGAGAAAGAGCAAGGAGGACCAGAGCAGAGAATGGATAGCAAACAGACCTAATTACCCCCACAGCCACTCACCTCGGCAGTCAATTCAAGAAGGAGAGAGGGCGTTTGGAAAAATAAAAATGCACCAGCCCTGAGTCCCTGCCTTCACTGCAGTCAGTTTACACTGCACTGAAATCCAACCAGACTTCATGAACCATGCAGATTTCTGATGAGAGCTGTCAGAGTTAGGTAGTAGCCTCCTGCAAGGCAATAAGGATGCCCTGCTCATGAGGTCATCTGGAAGAACAATCTTAAATTAAGTGCTGGTGTTTGGATGTGTTTGTAGTTATGCCTCCTTTATTCAAAAATAGACCCTTAGTCACTGAAATGCAACAGAGCAAAACCTGTATATAAGTCACTTTCGTCCTGGAAAACCCACTGCAGACCCTGGCATATCTTGCTTAAATGTACTTGGGCTCCTCCCAGCACCAGACAGAAGAACTCTTAGAAGCATGTGATAGAGGATTTAAATGTCAAAACAACTAAGGAGTATTAGGGAATTTATTTTGGCTAAATGACATATGTTTCAATTTGCACAAGGCTGAGGACTATTCCATTTAAGTTCTTATGCAGATGATTTTTGCTCTTGTTCACCTAGATCTAGACATGTTTTTTCTGAGAAAGTGCAGGGGTCACTCTGAAACACACTTTCTATTCAACTCTCTTAAAAAAAAGAGCAGTTTAAGCTTACCTTTTAAATTCTTTCCAGTTTCCAGTTTTCTTCTTTTAGTGATGTAATACCTCTTTGGATTTTCCTGTGGGCTTAATGCATTAGTTAGACTGTAGCAAACAGACTAAATTTAAATTCCAGAAAAATCTTCCATCTGCAGGCAGTTTAAATCAAATATTACATGTGAGTTCTTGTTTATAGGCACAACGGAAATGGGAGCACATGTACATATATTTTTATATATGTATTTAAACCCAAGAATCTGTTGCTAGTATAATCGAAGTCTTAACAGTGTAATCCAAGAATAACACTCCAGATCTGACTGTAACACAAAAAGGAAACATACTTCTGTACAGAAAAAAAGCCCTCAATAATAGTAATAATGCACTTTAAAACTTCTCAATTGGCACCCCTTTTCCTGCTCCTGTGCTCCTCTTTCCACTGTTCTTCTGGGTCTTGATGGTGGTGGTTTCTCTCTGGTGGGAGAGGATGGGGTTTGTCATAGTGTGTCTTCAACATCTGGAGTCCTTCACCAGAAAAATGTGATGTCAATGTTGATTATTCCTTCTTCCTCAGTCTAGGGTCCTGTTGGGGTCTATTTTTTATATCTGTTTCTATACCTTGCTCTTTTTTCATTGGTTTGCTACCCTACATTACATTCAAATGTATTATGTATGGATAGATACTTGTTCCTTGTTCTCTTAGTTACCCAAGACTGGTTTTGGGCAGCTCCAGAACACCTGTCCAGCTGCATTTCTTAACTGGTTGTTGCTGAGTGGTTTATAGCCATGCAGCTTCAAGTGCCAGCCTGTGACCCATCTCCTGCCATCCCATACTTCTAAACCTCTTCATGCCTACAAAACTGACAGAGATCCACGTGCAGCACAGCCCTGCTGGTCCAGGCATTTTTGCCTCAGTGCTGTTCTTTACTGTCACAAAAATCTTGAAAACCAAACATAAAGACAGGGAGCATTTCCTTTGAAATCCCTGTGGCTTTCATTCCTCTTACCTGCTATCTGCCACCTCTAATTGAAGTGCAAGGACCATGTCATGAGGATGGTGAAGTTGTATCCAGACTGCAAAATTTGTTTCCCAGCCCTGTCACCAACATCCCAACTGACATCAGACAAAAGCACAGTGTGTGCCCTTTGTTTTTCCCTTTGTAAGAAAAGGATGACATTGCTTGTATTATCTCTGCAGAGACTTTGAAGGAGGGAAAATAATGTATTGACCCAGGTTTGCAAATGAGCTCTGACAACTCAGACAGTGAAGGAAGAGGCTAAACCATAGTAATTCTCTAACCAATTTTTCACTGGTTGTAGGTCCTGGAGCAGAGAAAAGAAATCCTGGGGTTCACTAGCAATGGCAAATTTATGTTATCCCTTCGGGATTATCCACCTGCAGGGAATAGTGAAAGCACAATGATTCCCCACTTCCCATATCCCTCATAGGCTCAGTGCCAGGGATGGTCTGGAGATGATGACTTCATACCTGAGACCTGTGCCACCTGAGTGTGAGGAACTCCTCAGCAGTCAGGTACCCATCCCCTCTGGCAGGACAACAGGGTGGAGAAGGTCTGATAACCTTTCAGAGGCTGTAATAACAGCAATAAGAGGAGCTGTCTCTCTTGCAGCCTGCCTCCCAGAGAGAGAATTTCTTGCTGAGATTTCTCATCCTAATTCACTGCTTCATGCCTCCTGGGCTGCAACTACAGAAGCATGCTATTGTGCTCAGAAACATTTCCAGTGTATGGCTTCTGGCTCCATTATTAGAAAATTGTGCATTATCTACTGGTGAGGGACTTGCGTGTTAAAAGTCACCCACAGGGCCCTGTCCCCTGTGCTCACAGGGGGTGCAGCCTCTGGTCGCTAAGATCCAGCACTTTGTCTCAAGCTGCTGCAGACCACGTTTCCTGTCCTTCACTGTGTCATTCTGCCCATCTCATTCCAGCCATAATGCTGTGTACCAAAGAGCTGCTCCTGTTAACCGTGGTGCAAATGGGCAGCAGTCTTGCTGGCAATTGATGGATATATTCCAGGGGGGAGAAAGCAGAATTCAGCCTTCTAGTTCTCTGACACATCTCCTGCAGCAAACGCAAAAAAGTACCATAATACAAAACAATTATATCTCCTACATCTTACCTTTTGGCATTAGGAATAGTTATGGACCTGGATGCAGCCCATATCCTGAGTCAGGATTGTAAATTTTGCCTTTTCAACACAACCGATAATAGGTATCAGAGAAAAAAGGAAAAACAAAAGAGCAACAAAATGATAACCATTCCTTCCCCTATTCCCTGCTGGAGGATTTCTTCCCTTTGGTTGTTGCAGAGCCAGAGAAATAGCAGACTAACTGGCTGTCAGATTTCTTCTTTGGCAACTGGCCTTCCAAAGGCAGTGCCTTTTCCCTTCTCCTTTCTGTCTTGTGAGACTGCTCCTTCCTCTGTACTCACCTTTGGTTTTTGTCCTGCTTGGCAGTAGCAGCCAAGTCCTCATGCCAATCTCAAGGCAATCTGAAATGATATCAGGGTGATTGATATAGGACCCCTTTAGCTTCACAAGATCACAGAATCACAGAATCATTTAGGTTGGAAAATACCTCAGAGATCATTGAGTCCAACCTATGATCAAATACCACATTGTCAACTAGACCATGGCACTGCATTCCATGTCCAGACTTTCCTTAAACACCCCAGAGATGGTGATTCTACCAGGTGCCTGGGAAGTCCATTCCAATGCTCAACAACCTTTTCTGTGAAGAAATTCCTTCTGACGTCCAGCCTGAACCTCCCCTGGTGCAGCTTGTGACCATGTCTTTGGACTTTTCTCTGGGGAAATGAAGGGGCACTCTGTAAAAGAGAATAACCAAACCAAACCCATTATAATTTGTGAGAACATTTATTATTATATCCACTGTGAACTACTCTAACCCATCCCTCCTTTCTCCCATCTGCTAGGTCACATGTCCTAGGGGCACAAACACAACTTGAAATGAGAAGTCACCCCAAACTGAGATGTTCTGGAGTTACCTGAGCACATGCCATGTCTGTAGGAGAAGTTGGGGCAGTAACCCAGCCCATGGGCAGCTACCTCCAGCTACCACAGAGAATTAAGGACTCTGTCAGCTGCACTGCCCAGATATCCTGGGCAAATACATAATTTACCCTATAATACTTGAGGTTGATTTTACAAGGTGTAACTTCTGTTTTGCCCAGGAACCAACCCAGAAAGGCAGCTACAAGAGAGCCCTGAAGAGGAACATCTTCTCCCAGCTGTGAAGAAATGTTCTGCACTGCCTGCTGCTCAGGCAGGGAGGGCATAGCCACATAGTGACTGTGCAGCCACATGCTCCTCAGAGAATAGGAGAGGACCTCCAGCTTCTGGGTCTTTGAGCCGTTCACAGCCCTGCCCTGGCTCTGTCTTCCCCACTATCTTCTCCCTTGGAGGGGAATTAGACAGCGCTTCTCCAGCCAGGCTGGCCCTGCCCCATGTATTTAGCCTTTTCACTCCGTCACAGCTGGATTAACCCTCCTGCTCATCTGGACAAGCTGATTAGTTAAAGAACTTGTTTCATCCCTCTCTAGGGCTTTATTTTTCATCTGTCATTTTCCTCTTTATTACTACAGTAAGCTTCTGCCTCTCCAGCTCTTTCCATGCTTTCCACTCACTGTCTCCTTCAGTGAGTCCAGGAAGGCCACCAGACTTGGCCAGCCTGTCCCAGCTGGGGTGAGAGTGCAAAGCCTTCCCATTCACCTCAGTGTGATATTTCTCTATGTCCTTTTGCCTCCTTCCTTCAGATGTTTCCTTTCACCTGAGTTAATCCTCAGTTTATTCCTTCCTTACTCCCTTCTATTTCATCCCCCTGGGTCCATGTTGGTCCCATGCACAGCATTGTGCTTGAAGACTCTGCTGCTCTTGCACATTCCAACACAACTGGAGCCAGTCTCATGGCCTTTTATCACCGTGCTTGGTGATCCTGGGTCAAGAAACAAGGAAAAAACTGTATGCAGGTAGTTGTTCTACAGAGTGCTTACACATTCATGCTTGTTTCTGGCCAAAAGCAGCTTTGGACCATGAAATGGAGGCTCCAGGACTTTGAAGTCCATTAGAATGAGCGGTACTGAACCTGGAAGCTTTTCTCAGCCTTTTGCAGGCCCAGCAAACACCATTCCCTCAGCTGCCTTACTCATCCTGGCAGCTGGAACATGGCCTTATTTCTCCTTGGTTCTGTCTAGTTTGCTTGTTATCAGATCCTGACCATTGCTGCCTGCTCCTGCCATCTCCTCTCTCTGCTGTTATCCTTCCAAGTGTGCCTGCACATCCTTCTCTGTCTCTGACCAATACATCCCAAATGATGGGAAATTGAAATGTATCTTTAGAGGAAAAAAAATAAAAGAAAAAAAAAAGCAAAAAGAACCAATGATTATGCTGCCCCTGTGGCTGCCAGCAACAGCTCTGATCACTTTGATTGTACATTGTGACCCCTTTTGCCATGCTCCATCTGTTTGTTTTTATAGTCTGAATTTGTAGCCGCAGCAAAAGGACATTGTCTTCTTATTTTTATCTACAGGGTTTCCCATGCAATCTGCCCCAGCTCTGACCAAGGCCTTGCTCTACAGGACAGATCAGGAAGAATAACAGTAAAGAGTGCAAGCCACAGCCAGCAGCATAGCCCTACTTTTGAGAGCAGAATAAGACAATTAAGGAAAGAATTTTCAAATAATCCAAATGAAGAATACAAGGGAATAAATATTTAATACTCCCTCATGCAGTTTCATCCTCTCTAATAATCCCTAATGTTTCTACAGCGCCTTTCAAAAGGGAGCAGTGCATAAAGGGCAGATGCAAAATGTGGCTCCGACAGGCCAGGATCGTCCCTCTCCCCCTGTGGGATGGCGAGTGTGCTGCTAGACCCAGGACATGAGGGAGTCCTGTCAGTGGCAGCCACTGCTGTAACCCCATGGAGCTCTGTTGGAAGGATATATCCTGCTTAAGGCCATAGCTGTGGCTCTATTTCCTATTCTTACTCCCCTTGACTGCACAGGCAGGATCATGCAGAGATTATGGATTTAGGATACAGTAATTCTCTGTTTAAAATTGAATAAAACCAGTTCACACTTCTTGCAACACAGTCCGCGTTCCTGTCTGTCTGGCAGCTCAGCAAGTTACACTTCTTGAGGGGAGAGTGTGTGCTGATCACAGCTTCCCTTCAAGAAACCTCTGAATTTCACAGACAATTTCCCTGTCCTCCTCTTGCCCAGACATTTTCAGGTGTCAGGCTCCACCCAGGGATTACCAGCACAAAGCAGTGCTGGCATGACAAATACTGGTGTCCAGGCTGGGTCAAGGGGAGTGAGGACAGTGGGAAAGGATGGACAGATTGGACTGGCCAGAGAGAGGGAAGGACAGGCAGAGGAGCTAATCCTCTGGATGAGATTATCCTCCTCATTGGTGGATGCTGGAGCCAGCACTTGGGATATGCGCTGGAGATTTTGGAGTGGGAATATTTTACCTTTTTGTGTGGAGAAAGGGGAGGATTTCAACAGTCTGATTTTAAAAACTTTTTCTCCTTGTCTGATGAACAGTTGTGATTATAATCAGAATTAACAAGCCATGCTCCTACTGGGCAGGTAATATCTGTGAACATAAGGTGACACACATATATATATCAAGGAATGGGCCACCTGGAGAGTGTGTGCAGCTTTCTCCCCTCTCTAAAAGCCAACTTGGTCTACTTTCCTTCTTATTAGCCTAAGGTTAGCTGCAAGCAACTGGAGGGAGAGGGAAGAAGTTACCAGCATGCTGTATCTCTGCTTCTGAGAGTATCTGGGTGTATTTGGGAAAAAAGAAATCCCAATTGCAATGGATAGATCCAGAGAAATCTCACTCTGGGATCTGACAGGCTTATTGGGGGCTGTGTTAGCTTCTGGAGACTTGGACAAAGGAACCATATTCCCTTCACATGTTCTCTGGAATATATAACCCTTCTCAATTTCCTGCAAAATCAACCATGTGTTTGGAGAAAGCACCTGCTTTTAGGATGTTCTTGAGGTGGTTTTATACAACTTAGTTTCAGGTCCTGCCTCCCAAGATGAAGACAGGATGGCATTTCAGAAAGGCATTTTTTCAGTAGTTTCCATGTAACCATAATTGCAGCAATGTGTAGTGAGTGTCAACTTTGGGTGGAGAAAGGAGCAAAATAAAGAATTGCTGAATAACCCAGGTTGGAAGTGACCTTGTAACTCCTGCTAACTTCAAAGCTGAGTTGGGTTATACAAGGCCTTGTGCAGGTGAATTTTGAACATCTTCAAGGATGGGGTTCCAACACCTTTGCTGGGCACCTCTCTCATGATCACCCTCCTGGTGAAAAATTTATGTTCAACTGGAATTCTGTGTGCTGAAATTCATGTGTGATGACTGCCTTGTGCCTTTTGACCTCTGGGAAGAGCATTTTCACTATCAACACTTTTAGGCAAGAGAAAACAGCAGTTAGATCTCCCTGTTTGTCTTCCCTGCTTAAGACCAATCTGAGTTTCCCTCAACCTCTCTGCCCTGTGTGCTGCAGCTTCCAACCATCCTGGTAAACCTGCACTGGACTCTCTCCAGTTTGCCAAGCTCCTTCTTTTATAGGGCAGTCTCATACTGGACGCTGGACACTAGGTATGTCCTCCTGAGTGCCAAATAGAAGGACTAATGCCTTCCTCCAATTTGATAGTCAGCTCAGCTTTCCAGATCTGCCCCTAATAAATGCACACCATGGATATGTCCTCATGCATACATGTTAGAAAAGGAAAAATTTACTGCTGAGTGTCAGACAGAATTTCCTTCAATACAAAAAAAAAAATTAAAACACTTGAAATAAATAATGTTTGAAAGCTACAAAAAGGGAAGAGCTTTTAAATGTCCAGTAAAATTTAAGGGCCCATTGTGTGTGTATGCTTGTGGGATGTAAGTGAGTAGGTGGCTGAGTGGGTGTCAGTAACACTAGAAAGGATTCTTACTGCTTTTTAAAATAAAAAACATTAAAGATCAAGCAGTATGAAATAGCAATTATTACGAAACATGTTCTCATTTCTGAACCTGGTATGAACTTCAGGCTCTGCAGCTATTACAGTTTGAATAAATAGCAATTAACATCTAAGGCTTTTCTATTTCTTTTAATTTCTTTTTTTTTTGCCCCCCAACTTCTGGATAACAGACAAACTTCAGCCATTCTGAAATTCAAATACCTCTGAAGAGAATGTCAAAATCTCTCCATCACCACTAATAAAAAATAAAAAAAAAAATCCAAAGCACATTATCCAACTTTGAGATTTTGCTTTTATCTTCCTGGACTGACAAGCACTGACCACTTGTGGGTTGTCATTTATTGTAGTGTCAAATGCCTGCAAATCTTGTACTGACTTTGTAGCTGATTTGTATTTCAGCTTTTCATTCTAGTGCCTCACTGTCAAGTTTAGATGTTTTTTTCCCCTTTGTTCATACAAAAAGACCCATAGCAAAGTTTTGCAGACCATGTTCTACTGTCAATGGTATCTGAACAGCTCTACTTTCTACAGTGGTTCACTGACAGTCATACAGGAGTACATGCTAAGTCTCCAAATTGTGCCTGAAGCAGCAGATGTAGGATGCCCCCACCAACACTGGAATGTATGAAAATGAAATCTGGAGATATAGTATGGAGAGCTGGAGCTTCAGGTCACCCTTCCAGGTCTGTGATAGTGATGTAGGAGACATAACATGGAAAACCAATGAAAATGTAGTTATCAAAGAAAAAAACTATAATTCTCGGGTGGTATATTTTCCTTTCACTAGAAAATCCTTTCTGACTCATCTTCTTCCCTTAATGTCTCCAGTCAGTATGTCTAACTTCTACAACTAGAAAAAAAGCCTTGAACATGAGATGAAACATCCACATCAATTAATTAAACAATTCTTTTCAGTTTATGAGCCCCTTAAAAAATTCTAGTGTGTTATTTATTTCCTGTAGAACAAATATAAGACTGCATTCATGTTTCTTTGTTATCATCTGAACATCCTGTGGGAGCAGTCTGTGCACTTCTAGGAATCTGCAGAGCTCAGAATGAAAACTATTGCAGTGATGTATGTGGAACAGATACACTGCCTGCAGAGCAGCTGTTGGACGAGTATTGAGCAAGATATGAAAGCTTTGGAATAGACAAAATACTTCATTATCAACCTCCGCTTAAAAAAATTGCTGTTGCTGGAGGACTGATGGAAGTTTCACTCTTGAAGAGGAAGAAGTACTACAGCCCTAAATCCTGTCCTGATCCTAAAATGCATTAACCTTACCAAGCAAGTGATGCAAATAGACCAAGACCAGGTACTGCCTGTTTGAAGGAAACCACAGTCTGCCCCTCTCTCTCAGGTATTATCTCCAAGTATACTTTTCAAACCTCCTCTGAAGCAAGCTGGGGCACTGGCAATGCCTTCAGAGTGTGACACAGACTCCTCTCAGTTGTCTTTTACCCTCTATTCCTATTTTATTCCACCTTACCCTCCAGAGGGCACAGTGAGAAATCTGGACAAAAGAAGATTCCTGGAAAGTTTTCTCCCTGCAAGAGCAGGGGGAGGATGCAGCCTCTGCTGTGGTTTCCAGGGGGCAGAAGCAGGGAGCTGAGCAGTGTTGCTGAATCTTAATTCATGGCCATTATCAGAGGTCACTTTCAAATGCTTCTCCCTTAATGAAACGCTGGCTGTTCCTTCCTGGTGTTTCATTAAATCACAAGCTGGAGCATGCAAAGATGCACTGGAATGAAAACAGGGAAAGAGGAGCCCCAGCTGGGCCCCTCTGGGGTCTTCTGGGACCCCCCTGAATCCTGCAGCTGGAACTCTACCCCAGGTCACAATAGAATAAAGAAACTATTTTCTGTGTTGAGGGGTTTTGTTGTTGTTGTTGCCTTTTCCCAGTGCCGTGCCCAACGTTCCAAAGAGAGAAGAGAATATTTGATTGCAGTAATTAGTTAATCAGTAACTGGCATAATTTTTTTCCCCTGATTAATGTTCTGAATAATCATTGCAGCCCTTTCTGTAGGCAGTCCTGTTATCAGAGTCACTTTGAAAACAGCTTTGAAAAGATAGATCTGCATCCCTACAGATAAAATTAGACAGGTCAGATGCTCCACCCTCCAAAAACTGCTCTTTCATTGAAATTGGCCAGGGGAAAAAAGAGATCAAAAATCCATTCTCTTCTCTCAGCTCACTCATTTGCACTCCCCTGTAAACACCATTCTGGAAGAACCTGGGGAATGAATCCACATGGAAAATTTCAAGCTCACAGGGCAGATGGAGGCACAGGATGGGCCTTCCACAAAATGAAGACCAGGAAAAACATATATACCAAGACTAATCCATCTCTGTCCCTAGAGCTTATTCCACTGCTCCAGGGGAATGCTGAAATTGAGGACCATATGCTGATCTCAGGGAAGGGCAATCTCAGTGTGGACTCTGTGTGTTTATACATATTTACAGTACATGTACATAAACGGGGTTTTTTTAGATATATACTGTATTTTTGTACAATGTGTGTTTCATATGTCTTAGACATATAAAACATGCATGCATAAGATAAACAATAAAGGTAACTTCAGAGAAAGAAAAAGATGTGATCTTTTCCACCCTGCAGGGGTTAGACCAATTCCTAAAGCAGTATTGAAAATCAAATCAGTCTTTGGAAGGATGAATAGTGCAACTCTAAAAACTTTTTGTAAAAATTATTAATTCTGAAAAACTGAATCTCTCCAGAAGAACATCCCAGGCTCAGAAGCAGTCTCTTGGCTCCTGGATGAGATTTCTAAATTGAATATTTCCAAGAGAAAGACTTCTGTGAGAGGAACAATACAAGTGAATACATGCAATGGTCAAAATGCTCAGCACAAGCTAGTGCTCAATGGGAAGGGCCCAGCTGTCAAAACCATGGCTTTTCCAATTTACTTTGAAAACCTGGAACTGAGTTTGGTCATCCCTGATCTCTTGCACATGAGCTATTTTGAGCGTCCACTCCCAGTCTGTCACTTCTCACCAAATAAACTTGATAGAATGGAAGTTTTCCTTTTTGTTTTTTTTTCTCCTGTGAAGCAGGAGTATTTCCAAAATCCTGAAAGTGCTGATACTATTTCCTGACAGCTAGATCATCTGCCCCCAGAAGCTGTAACCTCTGCAATGGGCACATCAGTAGCTGTGGGAAGAGCCCATCAGCAACAGTGACTTGCTCATCAGAAATAAAAGCTGAATCCCCTTGAGGCAGTTCTCAAAAAAACCACAAGGCATAAGGTGAAAATCAAAGGAATTTGAAGAGAGGAGAGGAGAGGAGAGGAGAGGAGAGGAGA
>VXBQ01004970.1:1053996-1096698 GCA_013400175.1 Phainopepla nitens
AAGAGAAGAGAAGAGAAGAGAAGAGAAGAGAAGAGAAGAGAAGAGAAGAGAAGAGAAGAGAAGAGAAGAGAAGAGAAGGAGGAGCAGATTGTGTGTGAGGACAGGTACTGCATTACTCAGAAGAGCTGGATCCAGCTATATTGTGTGACCCCACAGATATCAGCAGCAAAGGAGTGAAAGAAACTCCTCTATGAAACCAGAATTTCCTGTAATTTGTGTAAAGAAATATATTTATCAACCCTACAATGTGATATCACAAGTCAATGCGATAGAATTACAATCAGACCACCTTATCTTTATCTAAACTATGTCCTCAGTTATGTTAAAACTTAAGTGAAAAATTGCTTCTTGGCAATGAGGCCATTCCTTCTGACCTTTTGCTTGTGGAAAGCCTCAAATCATTTGTCTTGCACCTTCAATATTTCCTGGACATTTAACTTCCACTTAGCCTGCCTAATGCTGAGCTGACAAAAGCTGTCTTGGTAATGGGTACTCATATGTGCAAAACTACTACCTATACTCCTATCATATTCCATTCCTAATGATTATTGTATAATATTTCCTACTTTCTCTTATGCTTAATACTATACTTAGACTTACTAAAAGAGTCAGGATTAAATGACATGTGAACAGCTATCAAAATGGATAATACGACTCCCCTTGCGACAGGAAGACTCCCAGGGTGATATGGTCTGGCTGGCTGATGCATTTGTAGTCATGAGAAACCGAGCAGACAGATCCCTCCTCATTTCTGTCTCTGGAGGAAGGAGAGCAGCTTAGAGCTGCTTTCTGTCTGCTGAACAGGTAGTGGGCGCTTACAGGGGTGAATACAGTAGGACCCAGACAGTGACTGGAGAGGACCCTTGGACATCTCTGTCTCAATTCCGGTACTTGGAAGAGCCAGGTCACTTACTAGTAAAGCCAGTAAAAACTATGAGATTCATTCTTGTTTTTATGACTTCAGAAATAGCTATCATCTTCCAAAGACTGTTTCTGCCTTAATAATTGACCTGGTCCTGCCAGTATATGGATATCTGCAGAGGGGAAAAAATGATAATTCACTGATGTTTACTCACTCTCATCCCAGTGGGGATGCAAATACAGAAGGTCACGGCCTCCCTTGTCCATTTATTTAACTAAGGGAATTTCTGCCTCCAGCTGCCTGGCAAACCCAGACTGGGGAGAGCTGGGGCTGCTGTCCTGCCCCTGCTGGTGGCAACCCCACAGCCCCAGGAGACTCTGACGTCACTGCAAACCCAGGGAGCAGAAGCAGTGTTAAATTTAGACGACGTTCATTTCTGCTGTCTGAAGGAAGAGCGAGCAGCTGCCCATGCCCCGGATTCAACATCTGAGCTGCCTCTATCACGCTTGGATGCTTGAGCACACAGAAAGTCTGGGAAAGAACTGGAGGCAAAGGCAGGAAAGCTGGAGGACCTCTGTGCAATCTCATCCCCAGGGAGAACCTCCACGGGCTTGGATGTATTTTTAATCTATTCCATCAGCAATAACAAACACAGTCAGAAGAAGTAATAACAGGGATTTTGCTGTGTATGAACTTGTTATCATGAAATGTAATCTCTCTATCAAATTAGAGCTGTGTTCATACATTCTCTTTACTGACCTTGGGCTCATCAAGAGAAAAACACTTTCTTTCAAAGTTGGCCTGTCACAGCTGCGTCCTTTAATCAGCCACCTAAACACTTTGCCCTTGCAACTACCTCTTTAATCTGTTGATGCCTTACTCTCTTTAAGTCAACAAGTAAGGTCAAAGCAACACGAGATGTTGTCTTTTAACATGAGATATACCATGAAAACCACAGCTGAGTCTGATTACTGTCTTGTTACTTCAGTGCCTGAATCAAATAACAAGTCAGAAGAGTTGCAGTCCATCCTGGATTTATCCTATAGTCTTAGATGGCCAAGAGTAACTCTTTCCTTCATACTCTTAACTGATGTGTAGCTAAGAACTGAAAGGCAACTGCTGTAGTTCACAGCAGGGCTGTGACTAGAAGGCAGTGCAGGACAGAGTGCTACCTGAATGCAGGTAATAAGTTGGTGAAGTTTGTTAGATATCTTGGGTGGAAGACACTCACTTATCATTCACTGAGACACAACTCCTTAGACAATCAATTCAGGATGTCAGACATCCTCCATCCCACAGTGCTTAAGGGCTCACAAGGACCTCACAGCTACCGCATCTGCTTGCTGGGGCAATTTGATAAATGTCTGGGGGGTTCCTGAAGCTGATCAGACAATTCCACGATGCAAGCTGGCTAAGTCTTTGTCCAGCGCTCCAGAAGTCTTGTCCAAACCTACACAACAGAAGTTAAAGGGTAGAGGTACAAAATGACCCTGCTGTGTCCTTAATGTGCCAGCATGCATAATTCATCATCCTCAGATAACCTGCAGTCCTTCCACTCTTCTGGTGACTGTATCAGCATTTGCAATGCAAAGCACTCCTTTAATTTTATTTATTGAGGGACTGATTTGCACAGCAGGGCATCACTTTGTTTATTCTCTGCTATCGTTGTTACCTTTAATGAAGACAATGAAGAATTTTAAATAATAATTATAAAATATATCCCCCTCAGTTACCGTGGCAACAAGCTGGAGCTTTTTAACACTGCCACATATTCCATCTGTTTCTTTCTTTTAAATGACAAAACAGCTTCCTTCCATACCAGCATTGCATGGAGGAGAGGAGACTCTCAGGAGGAGGAAAACAGAAGTTCCAGCTAGCAAACAGCTCACTTTACTACCCTGAAGATAAGCCTGTTTCTAGTCAAGAGTGGTTTCCTCCCACCAGTGCTGTCCAACAAGGTTTTCTCTACACAAAAAAAAAAAGGACACAGGTCTTTTAGCAGCCAAGCCTCCAGGACTTCATTCACTTCTTCAAGGAGCAATAGGTACAGTGGTGAATGTCTTCCTCCCTTACCTCCATCTGAAGCTAAATCAGACGCTGTCAGCTGAATATCCTTCAGCTTGGCGCAAGCCTAGACCTACGTATGACTCAGCCCAGTTTGGAAACAAAAGTGCATTCTTGTGATACTGCACGAGAGATGTCACAAGGCGCTTTCCAATAGATTTCTGGGATGTGCATTAAGGGTAAACAAAATGTCATAAAAATGTTGTTTTTCTATACTCAGTTTCTCTCAGTACTTTCCCACCTAGATTTCCTGGACCGACTTTTTTCTTTCCTTCTCTTTCTCAGACTTTGCTTTGGGGCTTACCTCAGCCCATCCTCATTCCCAGAAATTTCTTAGCTCTCTAAAATGAACTCTCATCTTCTCTCTTCCCTTGTTGGCAGATAAACCTTCTCCCCCTAAAGACTGACTGTCTTCCACAGTTCAGATGTATGTCACACCTGCCTCCTGCCTAGCATCTGACTCACAGATGGAACCATTTGTTATATGAAGTCTCCATCTGCAAAATTTTACTCTTACTTGTAAGGATGTAAAGCCAGAACAATTCTCCCAAATTTCCTGTCTCTTATGCCTGTACTACCAACACCACAACCATGATCAAATGCTCCTCTTGGTCTCACAACTGATGTTCCACAGAGAAATATCAATGGACAAAACGAAATGCTTAGAAAGAGAGCTGGGAAGTGACCTCTACGAGAACAGCAAATATAAGCCTTATCTTCAGAAGCATCTTTAGAATCAAAGAGTTTGCACTCTCCCTTCCTTTCCACCTTCTAGGGTTCATTTTGGTTTTCGTGGGGGTTTTTTTCCCCTATTATCTAAATGCCCCCTGCAGTCTTCTGCCTCCCTTTTCAGTTGGTTTTGCTTTTTTCATCTCGTGTCCCAGTGTTTCTCCCAGAGTCCAATTTAATTACCCACAGTTTTATTTTCAGGCAGGCTCTATAGTGTTTTGGGGTTTTGCCTCTTCTCATATCAATCTGTTTATTGGTTCCTTCCGTCCTTCCAAATAAACAGCAAATTGCAGCTGCGGATCAAGAGGAAGATGGGAAGCAAACTGACAGTTCACCTACTGACATTGTAGAAACTCTAACCAAGCCTGAAATGAGAGTCAGCTCGTGGCCAGGAGAGGTTAATGCCTTTTACTTCTCCATACATGGGTCCTGGTCAGAGCCAGGCCTCACCTTGACCACTGCTAATGGACACCAGATAAACCATCATGGTGGCAATCTCTGCTTTAGAGACATTCAGGGCTGAACAGCAGAGGATCAGGACAGTCAATAGCAAGGATGGGGAATGCAGGAAAGCCTGGAAGTCACAGACTGAAGTAGCAGAAAGTGCTACTGACTGAGGTTGCCTCAGGACATGAGTAACAGGACATAACCCTAGTGGTGCTGGAGGGAAAACTGTGTAGTGGTTGCAGGGTAGAGAACTGGCAGTAAGACTGGTCTGACTGGAGGATGAGTAGGAAAGTCTAAGTGTGGACAGAAAAGAAAGGACAGCTGAATAGCTCTAAGAACAACAGATGTTAATGACACCAAAATCCATAGGTCACCAGAATAATGGCATATCTACAGGCAGTCTCTCAAGAAACCTGGAAAAAAACTCTGGAAAAAATAAAGAACAAACTAAATATGGATATAACGTCTTTGTTTTGGTTTTGGTATTATAGCCCTGAAAAGTACCACTAACCTTTCTCTGTTAGACACAGACTGAAGTGCTCTTTCTTTCCTTCTTTTCTCCTTATGTTCATGCTGTTAGTTTCCTGGAGGAAATAGACAGTTATGAGAGCAGCAGAGATGTTTGCTTGCTGATGAGCCATGGAGCTAAGACTTGGGAGCCGTGAGGCTTGTCTGCTGACCACTAGAGTGTGGGATGAATGGAAGAGAGCTCCTCAGTGAAGCACTGGACAATGGTGGAGAAGATGAAGAAAGGTCATGTGACCTTTTAAAACTGGTATAGAAGAACTACTAGATAAGCAGTAGAAGATGGAAAAAACAGGCTTGTTTTGAGATATCTTGCCTTGGGATTTCTAAGGGCAATGTGCAGTGTCTGAATGATAAACTACCAGAATTGTGGTTGATATGAACCTTCAGAGATGTTGTGTTGAAGTATTTGAAGGGCAGAAGGGGAGAACAGATCAGTAACATCTTCTGTAATATCACACCTCTGAGTCTAGAGGGCTTGGGGCAGGAATGCCACCATCCTGCCTTGGCCCTGCTGTTTCACAGTTGTCCATTACTGGGGATTTTAACCTTCATCCTGAGATGTCCCTTTGTGTCTAGTGCAATAAACAGGGCCCTGGGGCCAGATGGTCCCATTAGCAGTCCTGATGCTGGCAAGACAAGAGCATAGCGCTTGGCACTTTACTACCTGCTCCTTTACATTGCTTATAACTGATGGTTGTGCTGCTAAAAAAGGACAAATACAATAAATAACCATGGAAAAAATACCTATGTAGATGGATATTCTGCTGTAAACCATATGTCTCTGTCCAGGGCTACTGCACAGTTTTTACTGAAAACAGCAGAGTAATAAAAAGCAAGATTTCCTACATTTTCAATGATGTTTTCTGACCATGTGTAATATCAAGTGTTCAGAGACTGGCCAGAATTTCAGCCCTGGAGGCCAGACAAAACCTCCTGACGTCACACCTTCTGGGATCTTTTGCTCAAAGGAGGAAACCATTGCAGCCGGCCAGTGCTTGCCTGGCACCACGCCCTCCTCCTCCTTCTGGTGGTGAATCTGTACCACCAAAAGAAGCCAGTTTTTCACTGCAGTCCTGGTGATCATAAAACTAAAGGTGTTGGCTTTTGACATTAGCTCTTCAAGGGCAAAAAACTTACTTAGAGAAAGAACACATGCACAATCTGAGGAAAATTCTGAGGAAAATACTGAGTACTAGTACCAACAGAAACTTAAACCCTCAGTTTTCCAGGATCTCTAATGACAGAGTCAACTCATCAAATTACTTTCTTGTACTCTGATGAGGATGTCCTCAGGGCCTCTGGACACCCATCTCCCAAACTCCACTCACAACTAAGCCTACCACCTCAAGTTCCCACAGAATAACCTGCCTTTGCTGTCAGAAAGCTAATCCAGCTAATTATTCACCTCAATTAGCATTCATACAGAGAGGATTTACCAGAGTCATTTCTGCTTTAACAATGCCCTGACCATCAACTTTCACCTTAGAGTCTGTAACAGCTGTCATTGTCAAGCTTTCCATCTCTGATGGCTCTCTGAATTCTTTGATTTATATCGTCTGCAGCAAAAACGTAGAGGATGAAAGCTAAAAGTGCTTAGCCAAGCAAGGACTGAGATCGATGAAAGCAAGGGTTTGGTACTCCCAGATGAGGAGCAAGACATGAGTAAACACTATACGCTCCAAGTTAGAAGCAGTTCTATCCTATTACCTGCATCCAGGGAGACATGGTGAGTGGGCAGTTAATTGTTGCCCCCAAACACAAATGTTTTCTGCAACTGAAAATCAATATTTTTTTTATCTTACAAATCTGAAATCCCAGGTAATAGTGGTTTATTGCCCTGTCACAAAGAGCACTATGAGTAGGGAATCCATAAAAATGGAAATAGAGTCATTTCCTCCTCTACCTGAGTAGATGGAATAAAGAGTCCTTCATCGCTTGGAGCTCTGGCTCTTGGGAATTGGCAAGCTGGAAAGATTACCTTTTTACTAACAACTGTGGATGTTAGAGGAATTTTCAGTCAGATTTCTGCCCCACTAGGTTGGTAGAAGTGAAGCATTACAGGAGAGAAGAGCATTTGCAATCCTTCCTTCCAAGCCTTATCATCTTTTCCTAGCTGTTATGATGAGCCAAAGGATTTGTTCCCCTACCTGTCTTCTGTGAGCTATTTTTCATAGTGGATTGAGAATGGCTTAAATGTTACAGATGGCTGAAAATCTTGTGGCATCAGCATGAAATGGCTGTTTCTGTTCATGCTAATAGCCTGAAATGAACAGCAGCAGCAGCAACATGCTATTGTGAGCCTTGCCCTGGCCCCTTCAGTGTCTGTTAGCTGAAAAAAATGAACTTACATACCTGGTAGCAAATACTGCCCGAAGCCCTTTTGGCCCAAATTTGCCACTGTTTCTAAGACTGGTTTGGCTACCTCAGTGATAGCCAAGGACAGGTGACCCATCCAGAGCGCACAGACACAGAGAGTTGCCAGCATTTTTAATGTGGGGTTTTTCTGTTTGTTTGTTTTTTTAAGCAAAGATGAACCTAAGCTGCTTGTCTTGTATTTAAACTTCCAAAACCTCTGGTTGTATTTGAGACCATTTGGCTACCAGGTCCCATTAAGACAGCTCTCTACAATAGCTGGGAGTCCTCAGGTCAGTGTCACACATCCTTTTCTTTGCTGTATGGTTTGGGAGCAGCATTACAGGTGACCAGCATCTGGCTAAGTACTTTCTGCCTGTTAACCAAAGCAGCAGGTGTATATGCATCCTATACATCTGTACTTTTGCTTGGAAGGCTTCCCAATCTGTCCTTGTACAAGTCCTCCCCCATACTAGGTCCCCTCATGACCTGCCTTTTTTTCCCCTACTTCTTCCTTTTACTAGAATGTAGCTGACTCTGTTAGGATGAAAAACCAGCACACCAATCTGATTTTCATTCTCACATCAAGGAAATGCAGTAAATCCAGGTTCTTGGTGCAAAAGCACCTGTAATTGAAAGCCACCACTGGAGCACTGGAGCCCTCTGCTCCCCATCCTCCTCCTCCATGCAAGAAAGGTATTTTCCAGCAGACATTTGCACACACGGGGTGTCAATCTCTACAGCCTTCTCTGTAACCAAGTGTGTAAGGAGGAATCAGCCACACCTGTGTTTGAATTGTTCCCTAACAACAAAGAGAATGATCTTTTTAAAATAAAAAATATTCAAATTAAAAAGATGCATTTGTTGGAGACAGATTTCAATGTGTTTCTGAGCAGTTGAGCATGGCTAAAATTATTAAATGACAGGACCTAAAACTCAGTTTCCATGTTTTTCTGCAGACATGTTTTTAACATCGACCATGATTATGCCTTGGACTGGCATCCTAGGAAAGCAGATGGGTTTTCCTGGCATCAGGTTTCCTAGGCTTTTGACTGTTGGAGTCTACTGCATCCTGTTGTAAGGGGAATGTATTTTGCAGTGCCATAAAAGGATTCTGTCTATTTCCAAATATAGTGGTTCCCTCCTTATTCTCAGGCATGAGGTACTGCCAGGAATGGCTCAGCCTGACACCATTTTACTACAATGGCAATGTGAAAATAGCCTGATTTCTGCACTGAGATTCCAAACCAGGAATTAATTGAGCCAAGAACAAATAAAGAATTCCTTGTTTATTCCTCAGCTAAGGTTTGCTGCTTTTGTCAGGCCATAACAGGTCAGGGAGGAAAATTGCTTTCTCTGCCTCGAAGAAAATACTACTCACTGTTACAGAAAATTAATAAATGGCAGGTCTTCTTTTCCTCCAGGAGGAGGATGCGCCCCTCTCTTTTTAATTTAGTATTTTTTAATTTCTGTCTCTTAACTACAAATGGTTGGACTATCATTACTACTTTATAAAACATGAAAATCTTCATAACTTCCCTGGAGTTTTCTCTCACCTCAGACCCCACAATAGTTACCCGATGTTGAAGCTGTTAAGGTCACAGTTGGCTTTCAGTGCAAATGCAGGGACAATGTGCCTGGAAGCACTGAGCTTGTGATCTGAACCCGTAAGTCTCCATGTGGAAGCATGGAGGAGTCAGTGATTTAGGGAGTGTTCTACAGAACATCATTGCCTCACCAAAGCCATGAGATCCAAACCACATCCTCCTTCTGCAGCTCTCCTTTCCTCTATCAGGCTGGCCACAGGACCTGCTGGTACCCACAGCCCTCTTCCCTCACAGGCACTTTTGAAAAGCTCCTTACCTTGTTGTTCGGGCTCTGACCACCAGGAGTTTACTTTTGGCTTTACATCTCAGGTGAGTGCAACGACATTTCCCAGCAACGTGAGCATTGCTTCTGCATAGAGAACCCTGAAAAGACAGGTTTCAGTACTTGACCCCCTCTGTTGCAGGCCTCTCTCTGGCAGCTGAGGGCACTCTCCATGGTCTCTGTACAGCAGGACAGAAGATGTGCAGCTCAGGAACCTGGCTTGTGCCCCACCGGAGGAGACACTCGCACTGCTAACAGCCATCTGCAGCACAGCAATAGCCCATGGTCATGTGCTTGAAGTTGCTACACTATGGGGGCACTGCCAAGTTGCCTTCTTGGCTGAGACTGCCTTTAGGAACAAGTTCATTTGAGGGGCACCTGTGAGGACACACAGCAGTCCTGCTGCAGCAAGGGAGGTGCCCGGGCTGTCTGCCCCAGCTCAGGGCTGCTCCAGATGCTCCTCTGCTTGGTGAGACAAGGTTCTGCTCCATGCCTCTGCTACCCCTGTCCATGACATGTGGCTATTATTACGGCACAGAGATTTTACTGTTTGATGATCAACTGGCCCCTTCCATCACAGTGTTAAGCACCACTTAAATAATTCATATTTTAGGTTTGCTAGAACCTTCCAACAGAGCCTGATTTTCCTCCAGCCTTGAGATAAAATACTTGCGGAGAAGAAAAAAGTGACTGTTTAGTGGTATCCACTAAAATTATGCAAGAATATAGGACAAAAAGCAAAGTGAAAATCTGCACTAATTTGAAGTGTTGGTGAGATTTAAAAATCATATAATTAGATGGGCCAGGAAAACCCTGTTTAGTGCCTCTTTCTTTTTAGAAAAGGACCTGAATTTTGTGCAGGCAGCAAATAAAAAATTTGCCAGAATATTAACAATGTCCCCATTCCTGTATTGGGTTTGTACCCAATACAAGGTTCAAATAGACACTCTTTGCACAAATAGAAAGGTATTGCTGTCCACCCACGGTCCGTTGCCTTTGCTACTTAAAGACCCCAAGCACTTTGCATTTTGCCAGCCACTTGGAATATATATACTAGCTATAAAATGATACTTAAAGAGTTCCTGCACTTTGTACAAATGGCTATTTATGACCTGCCATCAATGTTGTTCTACTGAGAGGCATGGGGAGGGGGGATTGATGGAGCACTGAGCCCAATCCATCAGTCACTTCGCTACAAACTCTAAACAGATTTTAATTGTGAGGCCAGATTTACTCCAGCCATCTGTATACGAAACGTGTCTCCCCACTGAAATGGAGAAATACTTTATCCTGAATGTTCTTTTGCAATGTATATATTGTATCAATGTCAATAAAATATTTGTCACAGCAAAAATGTAAGCCTGTCTGCTGTGTAACAGAGAGCCCCAGTGGAAGGCAACATTCCCAGATTTAATGCTGACTAAACTTCTCAGTTTCACAGGAAATTAATGGGGCTGGGGAAGAGCCTTGCAATTAGAGGAGCAGGGCTACAAATTCTTGCCTTGCTGTTGGCTTGCTTTATTGGAAAGATCTCAGTTCTCAGAGCAGTATTGGGCTGATGGCTGGAATTGCTAGGAGCTTTTATTTCTCCTCAAAGCAATAAAAATAAAGCCACTGGCATGACAAGCTTACCTATGCCTCCATCCCCTGCTTTGCCAGAGCACCCCAGGTTGCTCCCCACCCAGAGCAGTGGATTTACTCCCCACAACCCCTTTAAACTACGGCATCACTGCTGAGACTGCCAACATGGGAGCCAATTAGGTGGTGCTGCTAAGATGTGAATGCCTGTGGTGTGACTTCTATCAGCTCATCTCAAATATCCCCTGAACTGCTGTAAGCGGTAGCAGCTTTTAATCATTGCTGAGCTTGACTCAGTTCATACTATTTCCTTGAGCTATCCAGTCCTTTTGTCCACCTTACTTCCACAATGATTAACGATCATCCACAACGATCTCTATTTACTGTAAGAAGGCAGTATCTACTTAAAATGTTATTCCTTTCCTCATTGCTAGCCAAAATACAATTGCTTCTGAAGATCCTTGTGTTGTGTGACTTCCTCCTCTCCTGAGATAGACCCAGACTGCCACCTCAGATCTCTGGGCAGCCCAGCAGAGTCCTCAAGACCTGTATCCATTCCTGCCACTGCTCAGCCCTCTCTGGCTCTCAGAGAGGCACTGCATTACACCCTTCTGCATTGCCATAGAGAGGCCCTCCCTGCCACTCACAGATATGTTTTACCCAGGCATAACAGTTCTCCTTTGCAATTCCTAAGGTATCTGTTAATAATACAGACAAAAAGTGACCAGTACAGCCTGAAAGGTTGGTCTCTGGGACTCCTAGAAGTGCTGTGCATGTGAGAAATATTTCCTCCACAATCAAGTGACCAGTGCATGCAAGTGTCATCCTTATTTTCCGTGAAGGTGCAAGCCCCACCAGTCCCATTGCACCCACATTTGTATTTTTTCTCCTATGACATGTGGGTACCACTCACTCATTTGTTGTGATTTTAGCTTATTCACACAGCTTGTGGCACAGGACTCCAGTCCAATGAACCTGAATGGATGCTGGCATGCTAAACATTGTGTACTCAGATTTACAGAGGATCCCTCAAAAGCTTACCCTTGCAAGGCTTTTTATAATCCAATTTGCTTTTCACATTCTGCTGTTTCCTTGTTCCTTGGCATTTCTCTCTGATGGACAATTGAAACAAACGTCTGGCTTTCACTTCAGTTTCTAGTCAGGTTTACTCTGAATTTTGTGTGCTAACAGAGTAACATTTGTTTTGCAAGTTCCAAAAGGGGATTTTTCTTTGTTTTTAAGAACATTTCTTTCATGGAAAGTTTTTAATGAATTGCTGTGATATTTTTATTGGTCTGTGGTATTTACGGGGCCAGCAAAAGCTGGACTGAGGATTAAGCCCTAGCCTTGGAGCTTCCTTCAAACTGGTGGCCCCTGGGCCACAGTTACTGAATCTAAAACATTCATCACAGGCTTTCTGTGTGCATGAAGGGAAGAATAGATATCGACAGCCTCTTATCTCCATTTCTGGTCAGCCATGCTTGGTACCACAGCAACTAATTCTCAAGTCACCAGACGAACCTCTGTGCTGTGTGATTCAGAGAGATCTGCCAAGGAAGAAAATAACAGGTCAGTGTCAGTCCTTCTGCGTTAACCTGGCGATGTTCGTTGCACAGGCATGAGCCTTGTCTCCTGGGTGATATTGAACAACTCAGGAACGATTCCAAACTCCTCAGGCTCTGCTCTTGCTAGGCTGGCAGCACATGTCACCCTTCTCCCATTAGTGGTGAAGTGAGACATGTAGTATATGGATTCGAAGATAGGAAGGAATCCCAGTGAGGCAGGCAATAGTTTGGCAGTTAAATTTACCATCAAAACCATTCTAATGTATTCTAGAGGCACTTTAAGTGCACTGCATTAAACACAACCGGTAATACAAAAACAGAACAGAAATATGTCTTTGATTTCCTTGCCTGTTTTTTATTGCTCTAGTGTGTGCTCTGTAAACCATGTGAGCATTTGCATCCAGGATAAGGCATTAAATGACAGTGAAATTCAGTGGGCAATGTTCCTGCCTTTAGGCAGCAGCATTGAAGGTCTGTATTTTCCCTTCAAGCTCATACCTGCTAGTAAGAAAGCAGCAAAAGGCTGGAGGGGTAAGTTGCTTTTTGGACCAAGTATTAAACAGAGAAACACTGTGAGATGCAACAGGGTGAAAATGAGGATGCACATCACTCATTCCAGAAACATTATACCAGAGTATGTACATCTGACACATAACAAAACTTATTAAAATGACAGTACAAAGTCAAACACTGAAAAATTAGGAAAAGGCAGGGATCTTCAGGCAACCATTAGTTTGCTCCCTTATGCATTAACTATGTGGCTACACAGTGTTTTCCCCGCAGGCCCCTGTTTCATTCACTGCACAAGGTAGGCAGCACAAACTTAATAAATAGCACTTCAGTATTTCCTTTCTCCTTGGTGTTTGCTCTGCTGCCTTCACGGTTGGGTTCCTCATCTCCTGTGCCCCTTTCTGTTTTCTCGGTCCCTGTGCGGCCTCGGCCTCTCTAATCTCAGTCTGGTGTTCCACTCCAGAGCCCCTCCACAGGCACAACACCAAGTCTTGCTGCCTTTTCCCTCAGTGCCTCCAAGACCTCCTGCCACATTTGTCTCTGCTGCCCTCCATCCTCTTCAACTCCTTTCCAAGTGCTGCTGCCATCTCTGTAGGGCCCCACCATTACCTCCGCACCCACACAACCCTGGTCACTGAGGACTGGCCTCCCACAGGACCCCAGGGGAAGGACCAAGGCGTCAGCACTGCGTCCAGGGGCTGCAGGGGTTGGACTGTGACATGGAGAGACGCCCTGCAGGGGGTTTTCGTGCCAGCCTGGAAGCAGGGCTCTGGGCAGATCCCCAGTTCCCACCAGCCTCGGCAGGTTTAAATGCCCCGGAGGGCTCAGCAGCCGATGTCCCTCCCGCAGGCCGTGAGTCCGGGCCCCATCTGATCCGACGCAGAGGTGTCCCTCCGAGCTCATCATCCGATGAGCCCTTTGTCGTCAAGGCAGAGAAAACACAGTGCTCCTGGGGCATGATTCATCCTAAGGACGCACTTAATATAGGTCAGTCGAAATGCTCCCTAGGAGTGCCACTGGCTGTAAACAGAAATAGAGCCTGCAAAGCTGTGCAAGTCGAATGCCACACTGGTGGCCAGGAGGGGGAGATGACACAGTCACGGCCTCGGCCTCTCTAATCTCAGTCCCAGCCTGACTCCCTGATCCCACTTCCCTCATCCAGATCATTTTCCAGGCCTAGTCCCTTTGCTTGCTGTGTCTCAGTCTTTCACCCTTCTCCAAATCCCAGCCTGGTCTCCCTCTCTCCCTCTTGCTCTTAGCAGCTCCCAGGTGCAGTTTCAAACCTCACCAGGCTCCTGTGAAAATCTGCTGCCCCAGCAGCTGCTAAAAGCTGGCTCCACATGGCTACAGACCTTGAACGGCAAATTCTGCATAGCCTGAGGCATCAAACATGCCCAGGACAAAAGGACTTTTGGGGGAATGATGCTTCTACAATCCAAATAATTCCCAGTAGGCATCTGCAAATTGCAGTTTTTGCGGACCACATTTGGGGCAGGTTCATAAAGAGACAAAGGGTTCATTCCTGACTCAGAGGCTACTCAAGTGCTCAATTTCAAGTCTTATTTCCACAGCATGCTGGACACAGAACTTCTAAAGAAAAAGGTCACCCTTTATTTTTTAATGTGCACAAAGGTATAATTTTTTTCTGGCTTCATTCTTGAAAACTGTTACATCATTTTAGATGTAACAAATATATGTATCCCAAAAAGGAAGACTGACTAACCATGAAAAATCTCTGCCCAGAAATGGTCTTGCATATCGAAAAGTAAGATCTTTTGATGGGAAGTGCTGGACAAGCTTAATTATATGTGAGTCTAACAACCTGCATGTAAAGATGGGGCACTGTCAGAAACTGATGTGTCAAAATAAAAAAAATTTAGAATAAATGCACTACATTAAAGAGCTGTAAATCACCACTGTCTGATGGCCCAGATTAAAGAAGGCACCTAAGAAAGTAGTTTTGGAGGAAAATACATAATCTCTCAATAAAGTCAGTTAGCTGAAAGACAGCAAATACGGAGTCTACCATTTTCAGAAACACTAGGATTACTCATCCCATGCAAATCAATACATCTTACTCTGATAAACAAGTTTTGTAATGAAAATTTAAAACATAATTACAGTGCCACTGATTGAGATACGTTAAGGTCTAACAAGTAAATTTTCGACACAGGAAAATCATGTTTCATTGTTTGATTGGATTTTGGATAAAAAGGCAATGAAGAATTGGTTGCTACAGGCTACTGGATTCCTACAGAACTTTTGACAAAGTCTTTCTTAAGACAGAATTGCACAAATTAAGTAGCCAGAGGCAAAGGAACATCATAAACTAGAGCAAGACTGCAAAGCAAAAGAAAATCAAGAGGAACAAATGACCAATTTTCATTATGGTAAAACACCATTAGTGAGATACAGTAAGTTTTAGTACCAGGGAATTGTACTATTTAACATAGTCTTCAGTGCTCTTGAAATGTGAAAAAACCAGCAGCAAAATGAGGTCCCTTCATCTAGCCAAGTCTAGACTGTGGGGGTTGCGGAGTGCCTGGGCTTCTCAAACCTCCAGGGGGCCACCACTGAATAGCCAAGCCAGAACTTGGGTCTATAAACCTCTCTTAACATTGTACTTGCCTGCACTGCTTTCACAAGACTGCAGCTGCTATGTAGCTTCTTTACAACTCTAATTCACAGTACAGCAGGTCTTCAAACAAATGCTCCTTTAAAAATCATGGGTATTACTTATGAAGCATAACCTTCCCTCCTGGGAAGCTGTCATGCCATGCTCTCTTTGGACCTTGAGGATCAGCATTTGTAAAACAGGAGTCTCTTCCTGGAAACCTTTGCTTCAAACTCTGTGAAATTTCAACCACATTTTTAAATAGCATTGCATCATGTGCATTTATAGCATTATAAAAATTAAAATAGTCTTTTTACAACAACCAGTCCACTTCAGTCAAGGGTCAGGCCAACCCAGGTCCTTTGTCCTGGCTCATTTGGATAGAAAACTCCTTAAACGTCCAGCAGGGTCAGCCAAACCGAAGCCAGTTGCTGTAGAGGGTGTCAGCTTTAGTGCCTCACCTGTCTCTGCCTTTGAAGTCTTTGCTCAGAGTTGCTGAGGACTAGAATCCTTTAATCTCTGAAGCTGGGCATGCATCCATAGATCACAGCTCCCATTCTCTTGGGCCTGACCCCACTTTTTGTTTTGGCATGAACAAATCTCCCAGATGGTGCATATAGTGGGTAATAAACATGTCCTGTGCTCCCAGGTATCCTTCACTGCTGCGGGTGGGGAGCCAACAAGGACATGCCGTTTCTTGTGGCCTCACAAATAATGCTCTCTTGGGATTTTCCTCTCTCCTCCAGTAGGTAGGAACAATAACACCAAGGAGCTTTCAAGAGCTCTCCACCCACAGTAGCTCCCTCCAATACTAAGAAGAGGGATGTGGGGAAGGAATGGAGGAAGAAGAAGAGACAACATAAACTTATCAGGAAGCAGAGTCAGAAATGGGATGAAAACTGTACTTCAGGGCTCCTAAATAAAAGCAGCTGCACAGAGCAGCCAGCTAAGCTGAGCTCTAGCACCATTCCCCTGCCCCCCTTCCACTTCTCACACCTTTCTCCAAGTCCCCAGCTGCAAAGAAGAAAAGCAACAAATCTTCAAAGGTCAAACGCTGGTGCTGGCTTACTGGGGTGGGAGAGTTTGGTGTCTGATGTCTGTGTAGGGCTGTTTCCCCTAGTGTTCATGTCAGTACAACAGATTGTTTTGAGGATGACACCTCAGAAGTAAGATAAATATTTGGGGCCTGAGTTGGATGGCAGCTGTCTAACAGATTGAAAAAGTCTAAGAGGATAGTTATGTGGGTCTGGCAGTAGGGGACCAGCCCTCTGCTTGATATCTTCACATAAAGGCTAAAAAGAAAACTCTCCCTTCCTGTCTCTATATCTGACTGCTTCAGAGACAGGGGAAAGTGTTTTTTGAAGCTCCTCTTGCAGATGAGCATCTCTCACAGCAAGGAAAACATGGTCAAAAGCAAGGCAGCTCTGGGGCATGGTGCACTCAGGTTTCCCTGAAGTGATGTGCTGAAGTTACTGGCCTGAATGTGCACAGTTTAAAAAAACTTCTCAGCTGCCTTAAAGAGGGTCAGCCCATGGAAAAAAATAAATTTTTTGCATTTGTGCCATTAGTTTTGTTCTAGAGAGTCTGTATTGGGGGTCACATGTGCCCCTGTCTCGCACATGCTCTTAAAAGGGGAGGAGAAGAAAGAGGCAGGCCATCTTCCCCCATGCAAAACTGGATATTGCTAGCTAGATTCCACTGTCATTTGCAGGGACAGGAGGTTGATAGGGACTGCTGCAGCCTCCTGTCGTGACCCAGCATGGACACATGTGTGTCATGCAGCTGACAGAGCACATCACAATACCTCCAGTTCCTTCGCAGTCAAGGCTAGGTAGGGCATCTGCACTTAGACCCGGGGTGAATTTGTGCCTGGCTGTCAACACACACATTGAAGTGTTTTGGTTCTGTGCCTATACCATCTCTGGGGGAAGGGAGATGTTTCAAACCTACCTTCTTGCCCCAGACGAGGGATTATATTAACGCATCTATTGACCTAAGCAGTTTAGACTGCTAGAAACTGAGGGCAATTCCCACCAATTTTCCTTTTTCTTCTTGGCACTGAAAAAACCCTGAGGACTGAGAATAATTTTGAAAAATTTTCATTACTGGATTTTCTGAGAGAAGTTTCTAAGTTGGTGAGGCATCGGAACAAGTTGTGGATGTTTCATCCCTGGCCGGGTTCAAGGCCAGGTTGGATGGGGCTTTGAGCAACCTGGTCTCATGGGAAGTGTCCCTGCCCATGGCTTGGGGTGTTGGAACTAGATGATCTTTAAGGTCCCTTCCAACCAGAATCATACTATGATTCTATGGAGTTTGTGGGGAAACCCAACAGGTAATGCAGAATTCCTCTGATGCTCTACTAGGAAAAATGCTGGGGCCCAAGACAGGGTTAGGTAAAGACCAAGAACAGCAGTTGTTTGACTTTCTTGACAGTTTCATGAATCCCAATTAGCAACCTCAGGCATCTTTGTAGTAGTGCATCTTTTCTATTAGGGGTCAGGCTTTCACCTCAGCCTTCTCTAGGTAATAGCCCAGGGGAATCAAAATAAAGGTCAAAGATAGGCTCTGTCAAGTTGTGTTCCCCTTCAGCTAAGCTATCAGAGTCCAGCTCCACAACATAGCCACACGCAGCAGTTTTAGTTGGGCAGAATGTACTGAGTGTGCATCTGAGAGAAGGTTTATCCTTTTACACCATTCTGTCAATGATTTTCTCCATTAGAATTTCTCTTCAATAGGAATTGTTTCAATTTAGACCCTTAGGAATAGTCTGTGCATAATTTTTCATTCTGACTTAATGATATTAGCTTCAAAGCCAATGTAATTAAAGTAGTATTCCCTCCTCCTCCACAGTCACACTTTAACTGGTATAAAGGGACTTACTTATAATGGTACTGCTTACATGAAAATTAACTGCATTAATTTTTCCTTCTCTGCGCACCTGTGTCACATCCAAACAGCTGCAACATCACAAGGGGATGAACTTGGGACGAAATACTGAAACCCTTCTGACAAATTAAAATGTGTTTAGGCATAGGCAGGTGATACTAACAAGGCAGACCATCTCACACACTAGTCTTGCACTTTGTGGGACAGACTGAGAGTCACCAACTGTGCGTTTGAGGAAATGGAATCTAGAAGAGTCTGATTTGGGATACTCTGTCAAAAAAGTCCCAAAAGAATGGGGAACTTACAGCTACTGGTGTCACACCAGCCTGAATCAGGATCTCCACTCCTGATAGCAGAGAGGAACGTGTTGGTTTCAACTGCTGCTTCTCACTATCTTCTCCTACATATGGCTCTGTCAAGTCTCACAACTCTTTGTTTGGATACTAAAGTTTGCAGCCATCCCTCCACCCTCCCCACCCTGCTTTTCCATCTCCCAAACTCCAGGTCTCCTTCCAAAGCAGCCAGAAGCATCCCACAGCAGGTAAGCACATCTAAGTCACCACAGTCATCTTCCCTGCACAGATGCCAAACGAAGTACAACATAATTTCACATTTGTCACTTCCCAGACTCCTTCCCAGTCTCCCTGATTTGTGATTTCTATTTCAGGAGCTGTGCAAAAGAGCTCCACTGATTAATCCTCCATCTATGAACTAAAAGCAGCTGTAATCCCAGGGCATGGGGGAAGGACCCTTAAGCATTCCTGGTGGGAAGAGGCAGTATTAATTCTGGCATGGGAGCAGTACTTAGCTTGCCTGCAGAATTACTTAATTTGTTTCTTAATGGACACAATGCTTTGCTGATAAAAGCCCTAAAGTGCCTTAAAAAAAAAAATTAAGAAAGTGATTGTTCCTTCTTTACCCATTGGAGATTTCATTTGTAATGTTTATGCTCCATCCTGTACAGTGGAAAGGGTTATGCTCCGGATGGGAAATTAACACATGCAGGCTCAAGTACTTTGTTAACTTTGAAAGGGAAGGGAGGAGCTCACCATTGGAGAAATGCTGAGAGCAGCTCCTTTTAAGAATTATTGTCCAGCCAGAGGTTCAGGGCAGGGAAGGAGGGAGGCCTAGGTATCCAGGGAAATGTTTTACCTACGGTCTTGTGTGTTATAGGAAGAAGAGATCAGAGATTAAACTCAGTCTCCAGATTTCCCTTAAGTGGATAGTAAGGAAAGTAAGTTCTGTCATGTATCAGGTAAAAGCTGGGATCAAACACCACTCCCTAGGCAGAAAGGGTTATCAACCACTTGGCTCTTTCTTCTGATGCAGCCTTCAGGTGTCGTCACTTTCTTATAATTGCTGATGTCTCAGCAAAATGGAGGAGGAGGAATGGTAGATCCTAGAGATGGGAATAAGGCAGAGCTTTTTAGATGATATACATGACATCATAATATCAACAAAATATTCTGAAACTGAAATCTGAAAACTCAAAATCAGATCCCTGCCCAGCTCTGGATCCTGGCCCAGTGCATTGTTTTGGCCATTTCTACAGGCTGAATTTGTGCTACTGACCACGGCCAGGCAGTCTAGCTCTGAGATAGATGAACCATTTGTCTAATCTAACATGACAGGTCCTGTGTTCTGTAATGCATGATGCACTTCTAGGGACCCCAGGCTTTCATCTTAAGCCCAACAGCCAGGTTTTGGTACCCAGGCTAAAGTGCTGGGGCTCCTGCTTGTACTCCTTGCCACATTTGCCTGGAGTAGCTGGGTGGGTGCCAGACACAGCACTGCCATTTTTCCACGTCTCCATGACAGGCAACGTCTTTCTGGCATTGCCTCAGTATGTGGTGTGTGCTGGGTATGGTGCTGCAGCAGGGCTGCTCATGTTTCCTGTCCAGGTTAGAGGATCACCCGCTCTCACTCCTTCAGGTCTGGGATCCCTTGTTCAGTTATTTCCATGCTGGACTTCTTGGAGATGCATGACTGAAAGGACACCATCTCCTCTTATGCCTGGAAGCCTCTTCCAGGAAGGAGGGGAAAGCAACCCATCCTCTGAGGTTTATCTCTCTCTTTAGGATGGGGACAGCAGGCTGGGTTGGACACAGAGAGCTTGGAGATCAGCCTCCCCACAGCACTAAACTTCCTCCCTGTCCAGGATATGAGGCCGGAGTAACAGAGCTTCTGGAGGCTGGACTAAAGTAGATAAGAAACCAAAGTAAAACATTTGAGCTGACAGAGAAAACTTGATAATCCAAGAGTATCAGTGGAACGAGGGAAGATCTTGCAGAGCTCAGTGCTATAAGAGCAATAAAGCAAAAGAATGTGACTAGCTACTCAAAATAAAGCTCCTCGAGTCATACTGCATTAGCCCATGCAGGAGAAAAATACTCTATGTAATGTACAGAGCAATTATGTACAGAAATCCTGGGCCAAAGCTGAGAGAGGGGGAGAGTGCGCAGGAGTCTCTGTTTTAGTGACACTCTGTCATAAGCAGTCACCAAGGCACAAATGTCAACAAAAGCTGCATACCATCCCGCCCTGCACAAAGGGCACCCTTATGTCTGCAGAAAGAGACAGGGATGCGGCACCAGATCCAACCAACATTGAAAATTCCTTGGCATTGAGAAAAATCTAGATTGAAATCAGCAGGAAGCTCTGTGCTCTCTTGGGCTTCCCTTCCTCTTGCCTAGCAGGTAAAAATATTGGTACTCGTTCAAATAGGAGAAATCAGGGAAATCCCATTCCTAAATGCACTGTTTTCTGGCACTTAGCATCTAGCCCAATACTGATTCCACTTTTACAGGCATCAAGGCAGCATTAACATCATCTGAGGAACTTCAGACTTAGAGTGGTGTAACCATAATCAGAATGAGGCCTTCAATAATTTCTGGCATGAGAGTCTGTTCCCCTCCCCCTGTTCCTCCCATTATTTTCAGTGGTCTGTAAGATAATTCACTAAAAATATTACTATGTGCTGTTTGTACCGCCTGCCTCTTCAAGGTGTTCCTATGCCATCATCTCTTCCCCACTCCAATCTGAGAAAATTTCATAAATCATTGTGGGTTACACTCACCTGCCGTGGGGACATGCATCACCTAAATACCCTCTTCACAAACTGGCTTTCACCTCAAGGACATAAGGGAAGATGCTCCTGCTGGCTAGTCTGCTTCTTGCCTCACAGAGGATGTGTGAGGAAAACTCCAAACACAGGAGTATATTGATCTAAGTTAAACACACAGACACAATCTAATTGCACTGACAGGAAACTGGTGTTTAAAGGCAGAAAATTAAAGCTGTTAATATAATAATGAACAGTTATGCTTACTGTCTGTGCCTCTGACATTTCATATCGTCATCTCACAGCTAATCACCACCTCTCCCTCTTTTGTGGGAGTTAAAATGTTTTCATCCATTCACCCAACAAGCTAGCTCTCCAGTTCTTTGACAGTTACTAATATATCCTACCTGCTAATGAGCCACCAAGCTGGAGCTGCTCGGGTGATAGAACAGCAGCTGCCCACACTTCACAGTAATCCTGGTCAGGTCAGGCACAGCTCACTATAAGCCTCCTGGCTGATTGCTTTGATCCTGCAGAGGAGAGCAGCACCCCAACAGCCCCAGTCTTCCCCTTGGTGCTGATGGGGGGACATCAGGAGCAACTCTGAACAATGTTGACAGGCTGCTGCAGCAGCACCACAAGCCACTGCCTTTTGCCAGGGAGGCTCCTCCCTAGCTCAGGGCTCGAAAGTCAGACCCTGGACATGGATGTGAACCCCAGCTCAAACTGCTGCACCAGCCATGGCTTTGCAGGGGACCTGGCAGCTCTGCCCATGCAGCTATTCCCAGAAGAAGATGCAGAAATTTTTGAGGCACTGCACTTGACACTGGTCCTGGCTGTTACAGTAATTTGGCTCCCCTTATCTCCAGCCAAGGCTGTGAAGACTTCAGCCTGCAGCCAGTGAGGCTGCTGGGCTGGGCCACTTCAAAAGGTCTCTGCAAGTTTACTGGCCAGCTGCCACCTGCCTGCTCTCCCAGAATCAGGGACACGAGCACTGCAGCTCGATGTCTTTTTCTGCCTGGGGAACTGTGCTCACTGCTAAACATCTCTGCTCCACAGACAATGAGCCTGGGGGGAGGCAGGAGGACAGACTTGCCTGCGAGTCAGCAGCTGGACATGGAAATGGGAAATGGACCCTTGCCCCAGCCTCTGGCATTGCCAGTTCCCATTTCCAACAGCAGAAGAGAGGGAAGGGGAACGAAGCTCATCTGCCTTTAAAGACAACCTGCAAGCTGATCTCCTCCAATGATTTTCCAATAAACTTGGCTACATCGCTTGAGTGGATTCTTGACAGCCTCAGCTCAACAGAAAGGGCACCACATTCCCCCCACAAGGGCTGTACAAGCTGAAAGCCTGTGGAATAAATGTTACATTACCCAAGCCAAATCCTGCTTTGTGCTGCCCGCCAGTTATGTCCTAGGTGATGACTAACTATCTTGTTAATGGTAGAGGGATGAGCTTGGAGTTGCCAAAGTGATTGGACCTATGGCTACAGATCAGCATGACTGGGAGACACCTTCTGCTTGCACAGCCAGCAGAGTCCCACATCCAACTGGGAAGGAGCAAATCAAGAGAATTAAGGGTATTTCTATAATCCATATTCATGCTTTTTTTTTTTTTTTTTTTTGTCCCATTCTATTTTTTGGACATATTAAATTTTGACAGCAAGGAGTTCCTACAGACCTGGAGCTATGTATTACACAAAAATAATTTCCTAGCTTTTTATGAGCAGCTTTTCAATATAATGAATCATCTCTGAGAAAGAAAGTAATTAGGAGCCTCCAGTACACCTTGTCTAACCCATCTATTGTTTTACTCTGGTCTACAACGTCTTTGTTATTTATCTCCTGTGTTTGATAAAAATATTCAGTATTTTCCACCCCTTTTCTGCCTGATTTCCAGTTCCTTATACTTCTCCTACACTTTTTGTGGACAAATCTCCAGGGCAGAGTATAATATTGCAGGTAAAAGCAAGCCATCTAACAATACCATGGCATTACCACATAGTTGATCTCCTCTCACATTTCCAGCTGTTTGCCTTGCTTCACCACCTTCCTGCATACTGGAGGGGTTTCATGGAGTTCTCTGCACTGGAAAGCTCATTTTTCCTTCCCTTAAGTGAAGCAATGTCACAGAACAGTTTAAATTACCTCTCCTTGCTCCTCGCCTATGAAGGCACCCACATCTTTAGGAAACAGATTATTTGCTTTGTTTGGGTTAGCAGTTTTCCATCCCCTGCATTTCTGTCTACCTGTCACATTTTCTGTCAGCTCCCTCTGTTTATGGACTGTATGAATTTCCCCCCAGTCCCTCAGTCAGCCCCACAAATGCAGACCCACACCAGCGGTTGGGAGCAGTGCTAGATGAAGATGAATGCAGTCCTTCCTCCTGTAGTTTGCCCTAAACCTTCCACTGAGGATCTACAGGAAATCAGCCTCTAAGTCCAGACTTTCCACTACCAGAGACATGAAGAAAAAAATAAACCTTCATCTGCCCAAGAGGGAAGTAGTTCTCGTGGGTGACATTCAAGTTACTGCTGGGAATAACAAGGCAGTCAGGAAGGCCCAGCTGCTGTGCAGATTTCCCAGGTTCATTCCGGTGCTTGGGTTGATTAAATCCACAGGACAGTCAGGAAAGGCTACTGAGCAAGCAGGGACAGCAGAAGTCCTGTTTCAGAGGGAGAGTAAGGACAGCAAGGCAAAGTGGAGAGGGTCTCTCCTCCAGAGCAGAGCCAACTCCACCATCCTCACCAGCACACCACAGAGCGTTAGTGCACTGGTCCCTAGGGATTGCTGCCAGTGAGGGAATTGCTCAGTGGACATGCCTCACTTCTGGGCAGCCTGGCCACTGGCACCATATCTTCCCAGAGATGGGAAGTGGTGATGGGGGCGATCAGAAAAGCCAAGATGTGATCAGCTGTAGCAGGGAATCAGCATTTTCCCTGGCCTGGCCTTGCCCACGTGGAACAGAGAGTGGATACTTAATGCAAATCATGGCTACTGCACCTGCCTTTCCCACTGGGAGTGAGCCCACTAACATCCTCCTACACAGGGATCCCATCCTCTGACAGGTAGGTAGCATCCAGGTTTGCCCTGCAATTTGTCACTCAGAGGTCTCTTCTGGGGCACTCTGCTCCTTACTTGGCCCACAGCACAACCAAGAGGAATGCAGAGAAGGATGTGATTTCCCATTGCCCTGGCAATGAAAGTACCTTTCCTCGTTTTATAGGCACCTGCCAACAGGCTTTAAAAATAGGGGACCCAATTTCCATTTTCATGGTGCTCCCTTATAACATAAAGGAGCTTTAAATTGGAGTGATCTATATTCATCTCAAGGTTTTTTCCACTGCCACAGTGCTGTAAAACCTGGTGTAGTGTAAATGAGAATCAGGTCCAAAGTGTTCCCCTACAGCACAGAACAGCACTGGTCCAAGTCTTTGAGCAAGGCATCTGGAAAGGGGGAGAGAAGGAGAAATTCTGCGTTCAGAAAGGGAGGGGAGTAAGAGGGCAGGATAGCAAATGTGACCTTGACAGGCACATTTGAGAAATAACCCTCTACCAGCTTATGGCTGTGGATAGCCCTCAGGGATGAGACTGCTCAAGCTGTTCACACATGGGTGAATTAATGTGAGTCCAAGCTTGTGAGAGAAATAGGCACCATGCAGGTGACACCTTCAGTGACATAGTGTGTATGTGTATGTATAAATCTATATGTTTATACTCATGGATATCCCAGAGTTTTGGCAAATCTTTTCAAATTTGTTTCAACTACCACCAAGATCCAGTGGATTACTGATAATTTAGAGTTATCCTTCCTGTACAAGATAAGCAGTTTCATATGCAGTGTAAACAAATATGTCAAGCAATTTCTTGGTTCACCCATCTGTAGCTGCCAGTCATGCTGGGATTTATGTATTAACTGCGTTGGATCAAATGTTGGCTCAAATGTTGGATAATTTGGTGAGAGAGGCCAGTGTTTTTCCAACTGGAAAGAGAACATGCTGGAAGATGGACAGGACTGTGAGCAATGGAATAGTTTTAATTTTTTAACCCATGACAAATGCCACAGGCAGCAAGGCTAATCACCACCACTCTTCAAACGGGGAGGACTGTGGGTCTGGTGTATGCACAGCTTTCGTGCAGGTAGCCACTGCCATGGGCAGCACTCCCCTCTGACCACCTCTGCTATGCCTATGGATGCAAACTTATGACTCCTGGGCTTGGAGGAGGAGGAGAAGGCAGCGCAGAGATCAGGAGTCAGAGAACAACAGCTGCTCAGTAAGAGGTTTCTCCAACAACTCTCAGCCTCCACAAAGCCCATCTTTTTCTGTCAGGGTGTCTGTGCAGCCTCTCCTCTCCCAGCCGGTGGATCGCCAGCACAGCTAGGAGGCATTTTGATTTTATGACCAAGATCCACAAAGGTTCCCAAGTCACTTTATGCATTCATCTTCTAAAGATTGGTATGGAGAGAGGAGAGTAACAGTTTCCCATCCCCTGGACCCTCACTGAACTCCAGAGAAACTTTCTAGCTTGAATAAATTTTGCTGAGCAGAACCCTGGGACCTGCACCAGGCCAGTGGATGAATGTTGACATGTCCCAAGGCCCCCACAGAGATGCTTTGAGGACTGGAAGAAGTACAACCTCTCTGATCCTTCTGCCTTGGTCTGCTTGTGGTACCTTCTGCCCTCCTAGTTCCCTGTCAGACTCTGAAACCTGACTGCCTGGAGTATCATGAAAAAGTCAGGTACAGGATTCTAGGATGTTGAAAAAGAAAGGAAGGAAGAAGGGATTTTCCCAGCCTAGCAAAGGTGAAGGGTCATTAAGTTTGTAGAAGGCATCCTTCAGCCAAAAAAGAGGCTTTTTCTGAAGTCTCAGATACGTGAAAAAGATGTGTAAAGTGCAAACACACCGGAAAATGCTTTGCACCATGGAGTTAACACTGTCATTATGTGACTGAGCATTTGGGATGACAGGACTATATGAATGTCAGTGATGTGGGTAACAGACCAGGAGACCCCATTCACTCACTCCCCTCATGGCTTTCTGCTTCAAAACCAAATGACAGGTTGGCTTGAGGCTCCTCATACAGAAAGCAGGTATCCGATTGGTGGTCTTCTCATTCTGCAAACATCCATTGCTCCTCACCATCAAAGACAGAGGTCAGGAACAGTACAGCAGCTATGAAAGCACTGCACATTTCCCAGCCAGAAAGTCTGAAAACAGCAAAATTAATTGAGTGGGTTAGAATGTGTCCAGAATGCTGGTACTCTGTCCTAGGGAGAAACGCTATGACTTTTGCCAGGGATTGTAGATATCACTAGCGGTACAGTTCATCCAGGTCTTGCTAACTCTTTTATTGAGCATGGATTCAAATAGCAGAGAGTGGCTGTTTCCTGCAAGCACAGACACAGCAAAATACAGGTGCCATTTCCCACAACAGTTAAGTTTCCCAGAGTGGGGTACTGACACATACTGGTGCTGCTTACTTTGTAGGACAGGTCAGAAGCAGAGCCCTGAGGGACATCATGTGCTTGTAATTCTTCCTGTAACTTTCTCTTGCTGACACTGGTCATACCACCTCCAGCCACCTTGGCCAACATATCTCAAGCAGAGAGATTGCTGTCACTAGTTGAATCAGACCTGACCAAAAAAAATCACAGCCACTGGCTCCTCCTGAGCAAGGCCCGTTCACAGCAAGTCAAGAGATGAGCATGAATCAAGAGCAGTTTTCCCAAGCTCCCAGGCAAGAAACTGTTCATGCCAGGTGGTGTTTCCCAGAAGACTTTCCTGGTTGGCATAGTTCCTCCAAGGCTCGTTTTGCTTTTGCTATTTCTTAGCTCATATTTGACTAGTTAAAAGTTTTATCAGCCAGGGCCATAAATTATCATGACAGCTTCCAGAGAAACTCAGCCCTTTCGTCTCTTGCTCATTTCCTCTCTGTCCCTTGCCATTGATCAAACCTGCAGAGTTTTAGACTTTTCAAAAGCAGAAACAAAGAGAACTCCAACCCTGTCTAATTGAGATGTAGGTAAAGTTAAAAAGCAGCTGCCATGCATGTCTGCCTCAATTAAATTGGCTCCTTGATATTTCTGATAATTCCTTTTTCTTCTTTCCTTTTCATATCTTTGGTTTTTTTTTTTAGAGCAGCCTTATGATTAATGGGTGCTGTGATGTGGTGACATTTCAGCTTTTCGCATATCCCACGCCCCTATTAAATGGCAGGGGCTCGAGCTCCTGTTTACAAGGAGCAAGAGGACTGAAAGATGTACTATTAATCAACAGGGTAATTCAGCAGGGGTGTGGAGAGAGAGCTCAGAGTCCTGCTCCTGGCAAACTTGATACCCCCCAGGAAATTTGAAAATGTTTGTATCCAATGCACTCTGCAGCTAAGAGCAAAGTAGCTCAGCTGAGTAGCGGGCTCAAGGAGTATCACTGCACTGCTTCAAGGTCATTAATTTGTGTCTGACGAGGGAGAAAAAAAGCAGTGAAAGCCAATGCTTTTCCAATGTGTGGATTGAGGACTCTAACAGGCCCTGAAGAGCTGATGCTGGAGAGCAGGAGTTCTGTTTCAACCCATTAAGCCCTGGCCTGACTTTCAATGTCAAAAAGGAGATGGATGATAGTGCTGAGAGCAGTTTCCTTGCACAGGAGTTTGGAGGCTCTACAGTAAACTTTGAACTGGAGGAAGTGTGAGGAATGTCAGGCTTTGCTGGGGGCTGCCTTGTAATAAGAAGAGTTTGAGACACTGTAACTATCTCTGATCCTGAAGGGACTTCAGCAAATTTGGGTTCAGGAATGCCTCACGGTGCTGAGGAGGGAAGGGCGGCTGGTCCTGAAGGGAAACCAACACAGTGGAATAAGACAGCGCTGCCTGCCAGGAAGGTGGGACTGACCCTCCTACTTAAAGGGCTCACTGAGAATCCAAAAGCAAAGAATGAGTGTAAAGATAATGTTTAACCATGTCCCTAAGAGTACATCCTAAGTTGCATGAGCATTATGGTTGCCCGGCAAAAAGCCTCAAATTTCCATAGCTGGGTTTCTTGGTCAGGTCTCTGCTATGTCAGTCACTGTGCAGCTGGGGAGGGCAGATAAGGTGGTAGCCTGATATAACTGATAAGCTTTGTGCACAAGGAAACCACAGCTGAGGAATGGGCTGTCAGGATTCTCCCTTTCTTTCCCTGGTGTAGCATTTCTGAATAGGGGTGCCAGCCCAGCATCTAACATCTGATGAAGCATCAAGGCACAGAATGTCCTTTCTTCTCAATGGGAGCAGAACAGACTCCTTTGCCATTCAAGTGGGAGTTGCACAATGTGGCATGTTCAGCAACAAACGAGAAGACACAGTTTAAAAATAAGACTTCCAGAAAAGGACTGGAGAAGCTAACTTCGATCTTCTTATCAAAACACAGAACACAGCCCTATAATCATCAGTGTCAGGACAATTGAGGGGGCTGCAAAATGTGTTACAAGAGCAGAAATTTCTTAAGTCAGCTTTCCGAGTAAAGGAAACTTATGATGTAATTACACCCTACCAGCAAGCACAGCAGCAGCAGGTCTCTGTTGTCTCTGGATGTCTCTGTTCCTCCCTACGTGGGTGTAGTTATAGTAGAAGCAATCCAGCCAGTCCAAGCTATCCCACATAAAATAGCAGCAATGAAGAAAATAATTTGAAGTTTTGTCTGCCATGGCCATATGGGGCTTGTAAATGATATTCTTAGTTCTAGGAACTGAAAGGAACTCAGAACAGGAAAGGCTTCCCTAAGGAACAAGGACACCTAAAATCAGTGTGCTGTCTAACAGCTGTGGAGATGCAAGAAGTTGTGCTTACTCTTTGGGAAGGCTTGTAGAGCAGCAGCCCTCAGAGAAAGCTTCAGAGCTGATGCAGCTATTGTGTGGAGCTATTGCAGAGGGCACCGTGGTTCAGCACCACAACAGCGATCATCCCACAGTGGCTGGGAGGGGAGCAAAGAGGGCAAAGCCAAGAGGAGAAACCCCCAGTCTATTCTACACTGCCACCTCTCTGTGCAAAGCACCAGCAGAGACATGCAAGAGATGAAAGCGTCCCTTCTTGGGCAAGAAGTGTCCAAACATCATCTTTTCTGCTGCGTGACTAACTCAACTCTGAGAGGTACTTAACAAATACTCTCCAACATAACTAAACCAAGGGATGAGCACCAAGTGCTTTCCCTGAGCTCCCAAAACAGAGTTTGGCAGGCCTGAGTGGTCCAAGAGGAAAGAAGTTAAGGAGGCTTTGACAGCAGGTTCAGGGTCACAAGCTTCAGAAGGGGAAACATTAGAGGGACATGTTGGCACAGCTAACCTTGCCCGGGGAGTTTCTGATATGGGCACATGTTCTCCTGGGGGACACCCAGCTCTAACTGACCCTGCTGGGTTAGAAGAATGGACCAGCAGATCTCATGATTTTCTTTTTACTCCTGTTTTCTGCAGTTCCTGTGAAAGGTGCTTCTTTGTGAATAAAAGAAATCTTCATCCTAATTCTTTTACAACCCGGCTTAAGCAGAGCAAATAGATTTAGATATAAAACCCAAGGGACAGGAAGCTCTGTTGGAGGCCACAGCTTTATCCAGTAACCCCAGCCACATCCTCTCCTCCCTCCTCTGCTGAATAATTCAGAGCTTCATTTTCTTATCTGCTCTAATCTGAGTTTGTACAAACCAGTCCTGCTGTTAAGTAACATGAGGAAGATAAAGAACAACAAGGCATCTTTGTGCAGGGGGAGCCTCAGCAGGCAACAGATACCTCCCCGTTGTGCTGCCACTGTTCAAGAAAGAAACTGGCATCTTTCCTCTGCTCTGGCACACTTGTTCCCCTTCAATTTTTCTTCATGCTTCCTTCTCCACAAGGATTCATTATGTGCCTAGTGTGGCCTCTACCTGAAGCAGAAAAAGCCAAGAAGCACAGAGGGGGGAAAGGAAAAACAAAATGCCCCAAGCTTTGTAATAGACTTTTCATTTACTAAATCTTTTAGAAGTTTTCCTTCTTTCTGCACTAAATATCAGTTGCTTAAGATAATCTGTGAACCTGCAGAACGGCCATTAGAAGCTCCCTGGTGACTAAGTTAATTCACAGTAAATTACAGTCACTGCCAAGGAGATTGCAGGGAGGTTAGGAAGAGATTGGAAGCGGCAGGCAGCAAAGCACTGTAGCATTTACCAAAACCAGAAAATAGAACAATAATCAAGGATTGTAAGGAACAGGGTGTCCAGGCAGTGAATGCACGTTGGAATAGTCATTTCCAAACTCTGACAAATGCTGGTGAACACTAGAATCAACACTGAGCAAGTTTTCTGAGTGACAGATCAGCAGTAGCCTGTGTTACCATCCACAGGAAGCATGAAGAACAGGCATAAAGAGACTGCCCTTTTCCCAACTGTTTTTTAATATGGTAAAACACAGGAATGCTGGGCAAGAGCCAAAAATTTGGCTGCACCAGGTGCTGTACACATGGAAAGATGTTCTTCAGGGAGACAACAACATTTTCCACCTCCCCCTTCCTCTCACCATCCTTTCCCATTTGACTGTTAACATGATGACACTGATGTCATCAGCCCCACCACTGGTGTTGCTGTGAGGACCTGGGCTCTTTCATAACCCAAATATTTGCTAGTGCAGTGTGCATGCTACTGCTCAGAGGCAGGCTCTCTGGGTGCACCATGCTGGTCCTGATGAAGACCAACTAGTTGCAAGCATAAGGTGGGAGACAAGTTCCCTGTACAAGTCACACCTCACAGAGCACACTCTGCCTCCTTTCTTCTGGCTCAGTTTAGAGCCCAGGTCCCTCTCATGTGCTTGGCCACTCTGATGCTGGGAATAAGTTCATTTCCGTAATCACACTCAAGAGGGAAAAAAGGGGGAAATGCCACAATCCAGACAATTCCCGAATTGCTGAACAGTAATTTCAGTCACAGCAATGTCTAAGTGTACACAAAACTGTGCCTGAAGAGCTTTTTGAGAATGCCAGAGTGGTCTCCACTGTAGGACTGTTCCTATCTACCTGGGGACTGCAGCTGCCCACTGCAAACCTCCTCAGGGCTCCCGAAAATATTGTGTACATCACAATACTACCAGGATTTCTTCACCACAGCGTCCAGACACAAAAGACTCCTTCAACACATTTTCCTAATGTCTGCATCCCTTCAAGAGACCAGCGTAGTGAGGACCAACTTGGCCCACAGTGGCAGTGTGGCCAGAAAAAGGTCACATAGCAAGTGTCACCATCCCACAGTGTCTTCTCTTCAGCCTCCCACCCAAGATTTATTTCCTTTCTCTTGCTATTTCCACAGTCTCCTACACCAGCTACTGCTGTGGCTACCAGCCAATATTCAGCTCCCTGTCATATTCTGGTTGTGGCTTCCTAGTGTATAAAAGCTTGGTGTTCAGCACTTTCCCAGTAAGTAGTAGATCATCCTCCAGTGTTCTGAGGTTTTCTGCACTATTCAGCTCAATTCATTCTCCCTCCTTTCTGGTGGGCAACAGGCAACAAGGTATAGAGGTCTCTGGAAATTCAGCTATCACCTCACCATCCCCTCTCTCCTTCCTTTTCTTCTTCCCTCCCCACCCCCAGACATCTCTGGGCTGCCAGGGCTTTTTTAATATTAACTTTAATCTTTTCTGCTAGTAAAATATAACTGTACAAAAAATCATTTGTGCCTTTTTTCTTTCTTCCTGAAAATATACATATTAACCTATTGGAAAACCTTCGTTTCTTCTGCCAACTGGTATCAACAGTCAATCAGAATCTGTCAACATACCAATTTTATCATCTCCAACTCGGATAGCAGTGCAGTCGTCATGGGAACCAAAATAGTAACTATGGAATAGCTGCCTTAGTAACAACAACAACAAAAAATGTGTTGGCATAAAATTGCATTTGTAGTAAATTTCAGTTAACACTTCAGAAATTAAACAGCTGCTGTGTGAATCTTTTAGTTTGTAAAATCAAGGGCCCTCTCCAAAGAATGGTGGCTTTTAAAGTTCCCCAAGATCTAACCTTGTTGTTGGCCCCTAGTGCTCTAATTTGAAAGAGAAGTAACAAGGGGAAGCACATATTTATTTTGATCTGGGCATTTGTGTAATATGAGATTAAAGATACAGCAGCTTTATCCTGTTTGAAGAGGCAACCTGCATTCCTCATATACAGAGTTAAATTTGTGGTGCTGGGGAGAACTACTAACTACAGAGACTTTAAAGACAGCTTGCTTTGGTCCTTGTGAAAATCCAAAAGAACATGACCATGGGCAAACAGCAGGAAGGGAAACATGGAAATTGCTGTACCAATGCAGACCTGTGGCCCAGTACTCTAGGGCATATGCACATTTCAAAGGAAAACGTGTATTCTTGAAATGCTTAGGTCACATATGCACAGAGATTCAGCTTTTCAGGATAGTGGGTCGTTCCCTTAGTCCATTTAATGCTCACATTATATTCCCAAAAGCAAGTGAACAGAAAGGGAGAGTGTGTTTAAGAAGAGCTCTTGCTGGGTTTGTCTTTTCAGAGGACAGGTTAAATACACTCAGTGCTTTTATCCCCTCCAGACCTCTGGTTTGTGTCCTGAAACACCTTCAGAAACAGAAAAAGTCAATCATAGCTTTAGTCTGTATGTGACCTGTAAAGATCCTGCCAGAACTCCTTGTATTGCATAGATGAACGTGATTCTCTTAACAGCAAAGATGAATAGCTAATTTCTAGGTCGGCTTTTTTAATTCACTGTCAAGGAGGTGACCTGCTCAGCTGAGCATCAATGCTACCCACAGCAGCAGGTTCAAATCCCAGCACTGTCTTCTCTGCCCTGCATAGAAAAACTCAGTTCTCTACCACTGAGGTCAATCAGACACTTTGGACAGTTGAGGAAGAGTCCCCAAAACAGTAATGAAGTCTTTTATGAAAAGTCTTAGGGCTCTTTTTGAAATTACAGTACTATTAATTTTAGTTTGCGAAAACAAACAAATATATAGAAAACACATCTGGCACTAGAAAGGCTGAGCCACAGGAGGTTGATGGCTGGAGAAGACATGGGGAACTACCACTGTCTACTTACACTGGTCTCACAGATTTTCTGAAAGGTCCAATTTTTTTCTCCTGACACATAAAAGATGCTGTGCTGTGGGGATTTTTGACACACATGGTTTAGGTATTATAATACTCTTCTGTACACACACCCACTTCATTACTGGCCTACAGCCAAGGAACTGTTTTATTTAATCGGTGCTATATTAAAATTGTGAGACCATTGTCATAAAAAGGGAATGGATAGGAAGTAAATGTTTCTCTTTCTGGAATAAGAGGTAGTTTAAGTATTTGTGTAATTGCAGTGTCATAAGGTTATAATCCATTCACTTTAGCACCGAGATACCCTTTACTGGGGAACAAGGCCATTGAGACTGTCAGTTTGCGACAAAGGCCAGTGACCCAAACTCCTGCTCCAGTAGACCATGTCCCCAAGTAAAACACAATCATTTACAATGGTAAAAGTACTCTACACGATTTAAGTGACCTTTTGGCCAGATGAGTGTGTCCTAGTGACTAGTTACCTAGAGAGATCACGCTCAGAGGAGAGCAATGGTCAGAAATGTCAAGAAAGCTTTCCATTCTTCCACCTTCAGAAACCTTCTTGTAAGAATGCCTTGAGATGCTCCAGAGAAATCAATAGGAAAATTCTGCTGGAGCAGTAACAAAATCTGTGTCATGTAAAATGAATTTAGACCTAAGGTTTAATGCCATTATCTTAAAAGGGCATCTCTCTACATTCTTCCTAGCACTGTGATAGTACAGTGGAAAATGGCCTGGAAAGATGTTTCTCAGGAGGAGGTGTGACTGCTGAAGGGTTTGTAGGATTAACCTTTCAGTTTTGAACCAGGGCTGTGAGAAGTGGGTACGAGTCAGTGAAGGTTGCAAGGCTATCAGTATGGACAGAGCTGGCAAGGTTACAAAACAGTTTGGGTGATTAGCCAAGAGCCCCAGTGGAATCAGTGACAGAAGTGAAAACAGATTAGAAATGCTGCAGCTTTCAGACAGGAACCAGGATATTGGCTAGAGAATGAATTTAGTTTGCTCAGAGGCATTTCTGTGCTAATAAACAGGGGCCATGGGACTGTGGAGGGAGGGAGGGATCCTGTAAAGCTGATTCAGAAAGCAGAACCATGGTGGAAAAAGGACCAGCTCTGGAGGCACTAGTAAGCCTAGGGTGTACCTATGCAAAAGCTTGTAGCTACTATTTCCTTACTCCGCTCTCTCTATCACTTGTCCCTTCTCCCTTTCATCCTGATATATACAACCACTTTTCCAAACAAAAGTGGGGTGAAGTTAGAAACCTTTGCAGTTTTACCCTTGGGATGTCCACATGGAGCTGTAATGGACTAACCAAGTTCAGTGACTGTTTGCCAAAATTCCTGTGTTTTCCTGGGTCTACAAAGAACGTCCCTTCAGCCCGTGAAAGATGACTCCTACTGTTCTAATTTCTAAAAGACACAGGAGAATTGGGATTTCTTTTTGCATCATGGAGTTATGGGTTGATCCCAGCATTAATGGTGCCTAGCTACTGTGTATAATGCTCTCTAATCCTCAAAAGTTTCCATATCCCACATATGCTACAATTAAAATGTTTTAGAGAGCAATTTAACACTAAGAAGAAAGAATATTTCATAAATCCACTAAAATCTACCAGGATAAGGAAGGCTTTAGGAAGGGCAAAGGGAGAAAATAAACTTATTCCAAAGGCAAATGCAGCATAACATAGGATGTTCATGAGAACCAGTTTGTCACTGCCCCTTTGTGCCACCTCTGGCTCAGGAGGTCACACGACTGCAGTCCACAGGCAGCCAAGGGAAGCTGGGAAGCTTCATTATCTAGTGCCTTATTTCTGGTGCTCTTCTGTAGGCCATTGCTGCTGCCAGTTACAGGATTCTGAGTGAAACAGCTCTTGGATCTCACCCAGAGCAGCTGGTTCGAGGGTTGTATCCTGATCCATTCCTGGAAGGCAGCTTTGACTACATAAGCTGGAAAGGGAAGATCTTAGTACAGAAGAAAACAGTATAAGCAGTTCACAATCACTATGCTCTAAAAGCACATGTTTACTTTTGACACTTCCAAGAAAACATTTCTGAAATTAGATCTGCAACTGCTTACCTATTTTTCCAGTTACAAAACATACAATTTTTGAGGAAAATGTGACCAAAATTGAAGCCAATTTTCCATATCTCAAAATAAGGAGCCAAATGGGAAAGGCGTTTCCAGTATCCCCTGAATGGCCATAAGCAATATTCCTTGTAATGCAGCAGCCCTCAGGGAAGGGAGAGGGAGGTGAAGCCCTGTCTCAGCCACATACATGTCCCATCACAGGCAAAGAGCTCAGCTCCACTTGGGTGAGGATTTGTCTGAATATAACAACAAATGGAAATCCAGGCCTGAAATGGTTTCATGCCAGCTTTGTGCAGCACTATATTATCATTTGATGCAATTATGTCATTAACTAATTTGCAAATTTGCATAGAACCATTCATTTAATCTTTAAATAAATAGTATGGATTTAGCACCAGTGAAAGCCCTCCAGATTAACTGCTTGGTGAATGAAACCTTCCACTTATCTGTGAGACAGCAGCAGGACTAGCTTTATCCACATGCTGACCTGCCAGCACACTGCAACCTCGATTTGACAGATAAGTGCACAGCTTCATCTGAGGAGTTGTAGAAAGGAGCTCAGCTCCCTGGCTCAGGCACCTCATAATCTCTCTTGGACCTTTATTGCACATCAGGGCAGAAAGTTTTCACAGCAGCTGGCACTGAGACTTAGCTCCTGTACTCAAATCTCAGCATCTTTGGAGTTGAAATGACTAGCAAGTTGTCACAGGGAGCCAGAAGTGGCCCCTCCACAAAATAAGCGCTCTGCATCTGTGAGCAGCCACAGCAGAATAACACTTCCACACATTCTCATGCTGTCTTATTGTCCTCTGCCAACCACCTCACTTTAGTTATGCTGTGTGCTACACAAGATACTCACACCTCCTTAGACAGCATCTGATGGTTGCTTTATCACAACTGGCTGGATTAGCTCTGCAGCTTGGAAGCTGCCTGCGCAACCACTGCTCTCTTGCAAGTTGCAGAGAGGCAGCCGTGGTGTTGAGGAGGGGCAGCAAATTTTTGTGGCAGATGGAGCTGGATTCCTTCACCTACCTGCCACAGCTGGGCAGACTCACAGACTTTCTTCCTTCACCTTGAAAATACACAGGGCCTACGCTGTAGAGGAGAAAGAAGAAGAGGAGAAGGATCCAGGTTTTTGTTCTACTGTCTTTCCAAAATCCCAGTACCACAACATAACCATGACAACTGCAGCTCTGCAGTCAGGGGGCTGAGTACTCAAATACAGTTGCAGCGAGAGGAGAGGAATGGCAGACAAAAATCAGAGGTAGAAAACTATCAGGAACAGGGTGCTTTTGCAGCCTGTGTTGTGACAATAGAACCTGTGCTTCAAACCACTGCCAGGGAAGCAAACTCAGCAGCTGGGCACACCTGGACCAGCCACTTGGCTCTCGGCTGCTCTTATTATTCTCTGCAACTCTTCAGCAAGACTCTTGACAGAAAAATTACCAAATGCAATGCACTTGTGACTTAGTTAATTTGCACCTGTATCTAATTTCAGACCTGCTAGAATAACAGAGCAGTTCTGCAATCAAAAATGGAGAGGAAAAAAAAAAAAAAAAAAGCCAGGGCTGCCAGTCACTGGCTGCTGTAGGGGAAACTGCCCCCACTTCATACAGTGTCCTCATGCAAGAGCTTGCATGAAGGTCACAGCAGGATGCAGAAGTGTCCCTGAGAATGCCCAAAGCAAACCCCCTGTGTGGGACTCAGAGTAAGCCCATGGCAATTCCCAGTGGCAGCTGGCAGTACCATGTTCCTCCCTGCTTTGCCAGTCAGCAGTTGCTTCAGTCTTGTACATGTCTCTCCATTTTCATTTTGGGAGATTGTTCTGAGCAGTTTACAATTGTCTACTTGTGGCTAACGGCCATGACTTTCTGGATGCCAGAGGGTGGCTTGCTTCATTACCAGAGAATGCACTGATGAGACAAAGACCCTCTGGCCCATGGTTGTGGCCCATTAGGGTACTAGTCACGATGCCTCAGTTTCCTCTGCAGGCTGTGTGGAGCCGCGGATGTTATAGTTCATGCGTCATTTTTAATCCTCTCCCTCAGTCTCTGCCAGGGTCTAGGCTTCTCTGAAGTATTCAAGTCCCTAAACATGAGATTTATGAAAGTCAAACCCACTTTGCTTTTGTCAGCTCTCCCAGGACCCTTACCCATGCTGATGCCCAGGTGCCCTGCTCAGCCTGCTCAGCACCTGGCCATATGCAGTGTGGCACACCAGCCCACAAACCCCTCGTGGGTTGTTCTGTGGGACCTTGGGCTGGCCTCATCCTGCCCAGCCAGCAGCTGCCTCTCCTTCATTGCCTGGCACAGAGCTGTGATTTCAAAAATGTTCTCTCTCAAAGAAATCAACAACAAAGAGCTTTGGTTTTCTTCTTGACTAACTTGTCTGTCCAGCCCTCCCCAAAGAGGGCCAATCCATCAGCCTCGTTTCCTGCTGTCCCTTCCCTGTATGGATCCCATTGCACCCTGATACCCCTTAAACCAGGTGCAACTCTATCCTGTCACAGGAACCACCACTTATACTAAATCATCTTCCTACACCTTCCCTCAATGGCATCTGCTTTCCTGTAGCACAATCACCCAGCTTGTCCCCAGTGAGTGTGGTGACTAACCCCAGCCATCTCCACTCTGAGGGGACCTGAAGGCAATACAGACACAGTACAGCATGGAGCAGCCTGCACTTTTCCCCCCTGAAAGACCAACAGCCTTCAATAGAGCTGCATAGAGAAAGCAAATCGGGACATAAAACATTTTGAGATTTTCACATGTCATTAGCATCAATTTCTTTGGCTCAGACATGTTAAGCACAGCTCTGGGAATATGTAAGTCTGATGTTTTAACCTTGGCTTTCTTACTGACCTTATCTCTCTAACCCTGGTCATACATTTTAATACCCTTGTCTTAATTTCCAGCTCAAAAGAGATGGGTTCTAACTGTCTTGCCTTGCCAGGCTGCTGTGGTTCTGTAATTAGGTACAGCCCATAGATCTCTTTAAATGTAAGCATTATCTCTCTGTAATAGCCTCAAAACTCAGTGTCCTGCAATAGCAGGTGTACCACAGCAATCTGCTCCCTGAGGAAATAGGTCCTTCCACCTCACAGCCTTGTTTTTCTCCATATGCAAGGGCTCTCCTGGGCAGCCTGTGCATGCAATATCTGCCCATTACAGCTGAAGCTGAAGGTCGAACCAAGAGGAGGGAATTTTAGACACTGTCTTGGGATATCCTCACATATCATGCTATATCAAATAGGCCTCCTCTGTGCTGAATGCAATCCCAGGAGTGGTTGCTCACTCATCCAGTGAGAACAGTGCGAAGCACAAATGTTGATCCATGCTGATCATATCACTGCTGAGATTTCCTCCCAGGGATGCCCTGCAGCAAGAGCTCAGACAAAAAATCTGGGTGAAGGAGATGCACTTCTGTCTTCAAAGGGACCCCGGCAGCCACCCTTCCCAGCCTGCCATAGGAGCACAAAGGTCATGAAAAGACCATGCCAGCATTCATACCAGATCCACAAAAAGAACAACTCAGAGGAGCAGGACAAACTCAGGGCATAAAATGGTGTCGAGGACTTCCTTCATGTCATAATTGGCTCCAGCAAACCTTCTGCTTTCAGCTGAGAACTGCTTCACATTCACAATACCTGTGCAGAAACAGTCAGCTGAGAACTGTTTCACATTCACAGTACCTGTGCAGAAATTCTTCTATACCAAGTAGCCTCTATGTGAAACAGTCTTCCTATGCTTAGAGCAAACAACTAACAGAGGACTGGAATCCTCTGAAGCCATAGTGACTCATGACTGGGTAATTACCTACAGTCCTGCTCCTCTGCGACATGCACCTACCTATGGGCTGGCATTCATCAGTGCTCCTAGTTTCAGTCCTAGCAGAAAGGCCAAGCCTCGAGTACACCAGGGAAAGCAAACCTGTGATCCCCCGAGGTGGTGCCTCCGGGGCAAGGTTGAAGGCGTATTAGCGATACAGTGTGGGAGAGCTGTAGTTTATCTCAGGATCCAGAGCTATCAATACAGCGCTGCAGTGGGGAGATGCAAAATCTTTAATTAACTTTTGCTCACTCGCTCCCAGCACTGGTGGAGGTGGGTGGATGTGATCGTTGCTCAAGGGAGGACTCTCCCCTCCTCCTGCCTTTGAATTCTCAAGCAATCAGTGCTCTGTATGGAACAACATAAATAGAGCTGCCCAAACCTGGTGGGCTTTAGTTTTGTTTTGTTCTGTTTGGGGTGGGTTTGCCCTCCTCCCTGTTCTATTAAATACCAAGCAATTTATGGACCACTTTGAATGTGTTTGCACACCCTCCTTGCATCTTAACTGACAACATACATGCTTTTTTAATTAAAATTTTATTGGCTTTTCCATAAGTGATGTACCTACTGTAAGTAAGCACAGTTCAGTACAGATAACATGTGGTTTATTTAGTTATCTTGCAGGAGATTATTTCTGTTATCATTGTAAGTTGATTATTGTAATTATTGAAAGAGAGAAGGCTGACAGAGAGAGAGCATGCAGAAGAAAAATGGGGGGGAATTAAAAGATAATAATAACAGATAATAGCAGTCTCCTTTGTTCTTATTATTTTCTCTTGACAACCTACTGTACATGCTAAATTTGAGTTCAGTGTTAGAGTCCCTTCTTTTGCTAACACACCTCCATCAGTAACACAAGGTCTTTAAACCCTAGATGCCTGCAGTTAACTTCAGTATCAAAAAAAGACAGAAACTGTCTCTCTTGTTACTACTACCAACCCTGTGAATATCTCAGAATTATTCTTTTCACCTCTGTCTTCTGAATTAATTTGATATTTTTAACCCACTTTAGAAATTGTACGATTTGGGTGCACAGAAAATTAAAGATAAGCATTATGTGTATGGGGAATGTGTGTGTGTGAATAGACTGAGGGAGAGACATTACAGACTGCACAGATAACCAGGCGCTCCTGGCATCATTCTGAGGAGCCAGTCGCCATTCTGCTGGTGAAACGCTGTGTTGCCCTGTGCTTGTCTGGAGGGACACATGTTCCAGAGGCAGTGAACTTTCCCCGTTCATGTGAAGCACAAGGGAATCTGCACATGCTGGCACTCTCAGTAAGAGAAGTGCTAGTCGTCTCAGGTAAGATTATTTTTTCCCACATTTCAGAGATACACTGGGCAATGCTTAAAACTACTGGAGGAGGGTATCAGAGGGCCACCTCTTTCCTTTTGCTGCGATGGAAAAAGGCAAGACTCAGATATAAATCAGATGGTGCTAATAAGGTTACTTTTCTAGATACTTTGATCCAGACTACTAAGGCTCTCAAGGACTGAGACTTTGAACTTGACAATGTATTATCTTAAAGCATGAGAGAAAGGAATGGCACAACCAGCATGAGCTATTGAAGTGTTCTGGGCTGCAGCAATGTCTCCCACACCCCAATGACTTTATGTTCAATTGAGTCAGCAAAAAGGGGGAAAAGCATAGGTCTTAGTGGGACAGCACCACATCCAGGCATTAGTAGTGGTGTATGTTTTCATCTCTAATAACTGGGTGTGTTCCACTGAACTATTACCACCAGACCGCAAATCCCCTCCTCAGCAGGGATATGAAGAGTTTCATGGTCGACAGAGTCAAATGCTGCAGAGAGATACAGCAGGAAATCTGTCCTCTATGTATCAGATGCAGAAGTGCCACAAAAGCAGTTTCATCTAATGTCCTGGCCTGACTCCAGCCAGAGCCCCTGTGTCATTCCAGGAATACTGCAAGTGGCAAACCTCACTCGGGTCAGGGGGTCAGAGCCAAAGCCATCCAGCTATGAGCTATTCAGATGCATCTCAGAAAATCCTCCCAACAGACCAAGCCCTGTGAAACCAACCTGAAAAAGAAAAACCAAGAAATCAATGCTGTGCTCTTTACAGTTTTTCTGCGGTAAATAAATACTGCATTACCTACACTGTGCCCACGATAAAGGATTCTCTTCACTCGAGGTAGTTACTAACTTCAGCATATTTGGTGTTTGCTTCTCCTCTTTGCCAAGAGACCTGATTTGTGATGTTGCATGAAACTTCAAAATGAAGTGCAGCTCTCCCTTCCCTCTCTCAGAAAAGGAGGCTAATAAGCTGCGCATCCTTGCTCACCTTTCCCAAGGAAGGAGAGCTGCAGCCCATGTTATTGCTTTATATTGACATGACTATTTATGGTTTCAAAAGTTCTGGTCAGGGTTCCTCTAATTCTTGTCAGGGTTCCTCTCCTGTCGTTCTCCTCTGAGGAGAAAGACAGGAGATAAGGCTTTGAAGGTCAAAACAAATGGACAAACCAGGAGATTTTTTTTTTCCACGGGGAGGGGGTGAGAGGTGGGGAGAATACACCCCTTAGATCATCTGTGATCATAAAAAAGCAGTAGGGATCAAATCAGCTGATTTTCATTTGAGGTGTAGAAATCTGGAGATCAGACTGTAAATGTATTCAAGAATAACCAATTTTACCACGCCGTCATTATCTAGCAGTGTCTATCCTGACCTGTGGGAAGCAAAGCAATGAAAGAAACTGGAAGGAAAATATTTTAAAATTAACCTAGATTTCTCAAACCACCACAAATAGGCAAACAAACAAAACAGGCTGAACTGTCACTCACTTCTCGGATGCAGGCTCACGTCAACTTTTATTTTTCTGAATTGATTTGCTTGTTTCTATTGCTTGCCATTTTTATTTTTTGGTCCCTGAAAACGTTGTAAAAACCAGCTAATAGGGGCACAAAATAATAAGTTTTATGTACAGTACAGAAACGTGTATATGATGCAGTTTGTTAAGATCTCTGCCGTTCCCCCAGCAGCGTGTCAGGTTTGTCTAANGCCCTGCCCGCCTCGCCCAGGGCGGGACGGCTCCGGGCCCTCAGGCCGCCCTCTGGGCGCCGAGCCGCCGCCCTTCGGAAAAGCCGTCCCGGTTTCAGAAGAGGAGAGCGCTCCCTCGCTAATTAAAAGAGAAATAACGCACCCCGCCCACGAGTATGGCAGCCGGAAAGTGGTGCAAATGGAACGGACACAAACCCCTCGGTCGCCTTTCTTTGCTAATGGTAGGTTCGAACTGTGAATAACCTGGAACGTGGCAGCCCTTGTGCGTGGGGACAAGGTGCCAGCTTCAGGCACAGGAGCTCTTTCCTGTGCTTGTCTCGTCCTTCTGGAAAGCTTGTTCTGTGGCTGGGATTGCGCCACGTGCTTCAAAGCCTTCTCCTTCCTGGAGCTTACCTCCAGCCCGGCAGGACTTTTCTGAGATGCTAGGGAACATCTGGGCAACTACAGGAAAAATAGCAGTGTTGCTGCGACTTTGTAATACAATCACAGACTATCCTGAGTTGGANCTTCTTTTTTCTTTCCCCTTAATTAATGTTTCAGGCGCCGAGAAAGCAGGGCGGGGGCAGGCGGCGGGAGCGGGGCCGGGACTCGGGCAGCGCCCGGAGCGCGGCCCGGGGCGGGCCGTGCTGCCCCCT
>VXBQ01004970.1:1096935-1159642 GCA_013400175.1 Phainopepla nitens
GAAAAATAGCAGTGTTGCTGCGACTTTGTAATACAATCACAGACTATCCTGAGTTGGAAGAGGCCTACGAGTATTATTGAAGTCCAGCTCCTGGGCCTGCAAGCGACAGCTCCAAAAATCACACTGTGTGCCTGAGTGAATTGTCCAAACACTTCTTGAACTCTGTAAGGCTTGGTGCTGTGACTTTTAAGTCTCCTTGTTTGCCATCCTCCAGTGTGTTGTTTTTTCCACAGACTAATGGGACCTAACAATGCTGCCAGCAAAACCAAGCTTGTATTGTCTTACAAGGGAGGCGATGTGCCAGAAGTGAGTTGCAAAGTGAAGATGCTTCAGGGACGGAGGAAAGAAGAGATGCTTTGGCTTTCACTGCAGCCCCTCTTCCTCTGAGCCCCCTCTACTCCAAACAGCTGTTTGCCAGCAGCCCATCACTGGAGTCGGCTCCTGCTCAATTCTCTGCTCCCCTCCGTCACTCTTCTCTACTTCCCTAGATCACCAATTTGTCTGATTGTTTGCAATTAACTGTTGATTATGGTGTACAAAAGTCCAAGGAGGATAATTAAAAACTGCTCAGCCAGCAGCAGTGGAAAGACTCTGTTGCTGCAGAAGAGAGAACAGTGCGCAAGCACATCCTTGCTTCAGGTGGCACGACGAGGGCTGGTGAGGACCAGCGAGCCTGGTGTGCACAGGTAGGGAGTAGGCTGCAGGAAAGGCAGGGCAGGTCAGAGGCTGGTGGTGATCTCAGAGAGCTGAGGTGAAACATTGCAGCTTACTGCCATGGCCCCCAGAACCTTGAAAAGAGGGGTAGTTCCCCACCCCGATTATGATTCCTGAAAAAAAATGAGATCTCGAAATCAGGGAATGAAGTGAAATGGACAGAGCAGGAATTATGATGAAATTCATTCCAATTTTAAAAAAAAAATCTGAAATTAAGTAAGAATATTTAAATGGAATAGGATGACATGCATTGAAATGAAAGGACCATAAATTGCCCAAATTATACTTAATGAAATCTCAAAATCAGGGAACAAAGTGAAAGAAGCACACAGGAGATGTATTATGATGAAATAAACTGTAATTGAAAAACACCCAAAAATTCTGAAATGATGTGAAAACAATTAAATGGAACGGGATGACATGAAGTGCAGTGAAGTGGACCAAACCTGGCCAAAATAATACTCATTGAATTAGCAAGATTTCATTTTCTTTCATGAAATACCAGTGGGACCAGGAACTGCAACATGCACCTCAGGCCATAGCAGTAGCATCAAAGCCTTGAATGATATCCTCAGTAACTTTGCTGAATGGGTTGAAGAAACACACTTCTCTGTCTTCTCAAGCAGCATCTCTTTTTGGACAAATTGTCAGTGGAAAACCTTTCAAGAAATCACATTGCTGTGAATTACACCTTTGTTGCATGAAATAAAGCACAAAGGCAAATGCTGGAGCTGATAATGTAAAGTGCCCTCGCAGTGCTGTGTCAACACAGATCATTTTTACACACAGTAATAGACAACATGGGGTGTTGAGGAGAAGCCTGGGCAGGAACAAAGTACACACAATAAATTTAAACCTTGGAGGACTGAGTGTGAGAAGCAGAGTTTTATTGAGGTAGGGGCATTTTGCTTCCCCAGTTACACAAAAAAGAATTGCAGATCAATTAGAATGAAGAAAAGTCTGACCAGTTATATGTGCTGAACAGACTCTAGACACAGACCTCAGAGCCTCTCTCAGATGCCACCTGTAAACCAGAACAGCCTCTGACTCTGCGAAGGGAAGTGGGAAAAGGGGTGTGCTGTTTGTCTGCTGTTTGTTTCTAGTAGCATCTCAGAAATTAAAAAAAAAACATCTTTTCCCCTTGAAAAATAATTAGCTTTTCCAAATGAACCATGCATCCAGAAGGAGATACTGAACTTGCTCCGCCATGAGTGAAACAAGGTCTTGGTACATGGTCAGCTGAGCCCACACAGCCTTTTCTGCTTAAAGGAAGGAATCATTTTTCTCACCCCCTTCCCTTTCTTTAGCTCTCCACTTCCACTCGTCCTGTGAGCTAACCTTTCCTTCTCCTGGCCCTTTGAGCCCATTCTTCTTGCCCACCAAACCCTCCAGTGAACTCTATGAATCACTGGCCTGGCAGGATGTGATCCTAATTTCTGGGGTGGTTTCTGCTATCTTAGTGAGGTAAGGCCACTCAGGGTATAACACGTGCAAGGTAAGAAGGTGTTAGATACAGTTGGAAGAAAAAAAAAAATCTTTCTTCAAAAAGGAGTAACACAGTGCCAAAACCTGGTGAAATGTTTCAATATTTTGCAGGAAATAAACCTAGAGTAATTCCCAACCTTGACCTATATTTGGATGACGATATTGTACCCCAGATAAAACCAGCAATACAGAAATGGGTAAAAATGAAGAGCAAAAGGAATAATTGAACTGCTTTGATTTTCAAAGAGGGGTTCAGGACAGCCCAACTGTGATTATAATGAGCATCTTTTGTTTCCTCTGTGGGAGATCTGTAGGGATACAGTTGCTATGAAAATAGGGGCTCAACAAACTGGTAGGACATGATTACAGGAACTTTGCCATGCTGCTACACAAAGCATATTTCAAGACAGAGACATGATATTTTCTTTGAAAAAAGGTGAACTTCATTGCAAATTTGCTTGGTTTCACCGAAATCTGCATCTTGGGTTCATTTCATGAAGCCTGAACGAAGGTAATGTGAACAGCTAGGATACCAGAGGCAGAGTGAAAAGGAGGAGGAATTCAGTGCAGGGGAAAATGCAAAAAACAAACTGTATGAGGCTTCATACATCAGGGATGAGCTCTGCTTAGACTTTTTAAAATAATATCCCTTATTCTGAAGACACAATGCTAGATGTTAGAAAATTACTGTCCTCTGAAGACTGATGTTTCAAAATAATGAAGGCTAAAGTCCCATTGGATGTTTCTTTAAGGACTAACACATTTAGCAGCTGTAAAACGTAACCATAATGTCTTGCTATTTGCTCACTAAATCACATTATTCTCTAGCAGTAGGGTGTATACTCTGTTTAGCTGTCCTGCCTGCCCTGGAACTAGAGTTTTCTCACTGAATGTGCCACTTGGTTGTACAGTTCTTGTTCTAGACCTTGAATTTAGGACTGGTCAAGAGGGATGTGAGAAACATCTTTGAAAGAGCTGACCTCCTGCCAGGCAGCTCAGGAGCAACATAGGCAAGACTTAGACTGAAATAAAAAAAGGAACAGTTTTTCTTTTGTGAGAATTCAAGCAGCAAACAGTAAGTCCTGGAATACAGAGCTGTGGGACACTCATTCATTCCAGTGCCACAGCACTTTGCCCACAGTTTACTGCTGTCTGTACCATGGGGTGATGGACAGGTCGGAGGGAATGAAGGTTTTCTCATGGCAGGCACCATCCTAAAACAAAGCAGGCTGCCCATGTTTCATTTACAATTTCAGTTACAATTTCTCATTTACAATTTTGCTGTCTTGAACCCGGCATGTTTTGGTCCATGGATCCTGTCCTATAGAAGGTTTCATTGAAGCTCAGCTACTCAGTGAATCTGTGCTGGAGTGAACTGTTAAGTCTCGGTGTCCTGGCATTCAGGCTGCTGAAGTGCAACACCTTGTAGTCTCAAATCTTCATGTCAAGCTTCTCATTTACCTCAGTCACTGACAGGCTTTCATCTTATTCAGATAAGCTGCTCTCACTGTTTAGAAAAAGTCACCCTTACAGTCCAGTCTAGCTTCTCTGCTGAGCCTCTTAGCCCAGTGACAGTTTTATAGCTCTCTCCCCTACTGTGGATGTGCCAGACCCAGAATGACAATCCCTAGAACTCAAATCAATAAATTGTGCCCCAAAGTTGTGAGTTTTGTCCAAAAGTTGTAAGCTCAGATAGATTACTTAGGGACAACTTCAAATTCCCTTAGTCTGTATTTCCCTATCAGTTTCTGGCTGGAGATGTGGACTTTAGAAAGAAGGATAGAACAAAGACATTAATTCCCTGCTCCAGGAGACAGACCTGTAAGACATCTGAAATCTGTAAAATCCTGAGCTGGCACCCCGCCCAGGCCTGGGGTCTCAAAAGTGCCACTGGGTGAAACCAGGCGCCATAGCTCATCAGCACAGCGCAAATGCAAACTTTAGTGTGTAATCATTGTTGCTGGAAGAATTATCTATTCTTTATCTCTGTGAGAGCATAAGAGATTAAGTTTGGAAGCCTGTTAGCAACCACTGAAATGCCATTGTTATCATTCACTGTTAATCATCACGCCTGGCTCTAATGCACTTAATCAGAGCAGTTGACACTTGGGCTCTAAATGAGAGTCAGCCAAGCAGGAGAGAGGTGGAAAATGCCCATGGCTCTTGCATGAGGCTGGCATCCTCTGCTCCTGGCAGCTTTTGAGTTAAATAAAAGACTCCAGTAGCAGGGTGGGAACTCCTGGCAGATTCTTCCAGATCCCTAACTGATTACAGCTGGTCTTGGCAGTGCATTTAAATGGCACACGGACATAGCAGAAAAGCTCCCTGTCATGAAACATCCCACACAGAACTAACCGACATGCTGAGGAAGCCAGCCCCTGGTCAGGGAAAATGTTTCTTGGGGTCTTTTTGGAAACTCTTGCCTGCCAGCTGTTAATGGATGGGGAAGAACTGCAGTCTGCATGTTAATGAGCCTATTATGAGCGGCACTTTATCTTGTGACAAAGGTGGATTTAATGGAGTTGAAAGGTTTCCCAGAGTAAATTCTAAATGTCCTAATAATGCAATGAAGACTCTATTAGTGTATTTATTAATTACAACGCAGCCACGTTTCAGCAAGCCTGTTTCAGCACCCCAGTATGTGACTTTCCCAGTAGAGAAAGCTCACAGGGACGTGTCCTGCAACCTGAAGATGAGAACCTGCAGTCCATGTCACAGCCCTTCTAGAAGCCCTTAACATGGTGTTCCTTATCTCTTCTTGCACTTTTACTTACACCCTACTTTATCTGGCAGTAATTCTAGCCTTGATGTCTATGAGGAGCTCTGGATGCTTGTCACCCAAATGCCTCAAAACACCTCCTCAGCCTATGTGTTACTGCCACAGTTGTGGAGTGGGATGAAGGCTCATCTCATGTAGATTTGGGCCGTATCTCACAGCTCCCCAGACATACCCCATTGTTTCTCTGGACTATTTTGATGAGGCTTTACCCGTACCATGAATCTTCTGGCAAAAGTGATGGTCATGTCAGCTTCCACAGTGCCTTCTTTTACAAGGCACTATGGCATTGTTATTCTTTGCATGCCTGGGCTCAGATCCTTTAAAGTTCAGGTCAGTCTCAGGGCTAAGATGAATTCCTTGTCTCAGGACTGATGCTGTCTTTTTTACAGTACTGGTCAGAGGACTCTTCTATCTTAGATACTCTGGCTAGGTTTCCATGAAGATTGTTCAGAGGAGAAAGGGACTATGATAAGTGTTTTACAAAGCTGTCAGACAGAGGACATCTTTCTTTGTCTTTCAGGTTATGGTTTGCGTTAATAGTGAAGTGTGAATGATTTCAAGCTTTCTGAGGGTTTGCTGGAGTCAAGCTTTTGAACTCTTTCCTCTCCTAGGAACTAGCACATTCAGAGGTGAGGAAAACAAGTTGTGCAATTAACATAAAATTCTGGCACAGTATCATGATTCACAGTATCATCTGGGTTTTTTCTTTCTGTGCTTATCACCTTTGTCTCTTATTGAATGGCATCTGTGCACAGAATACCTAGGTTTTCAAGCTGCAATCCATCTCTCATTTGGCAGCAATATACCTGTTGAAAAAAAAATGCTAATACAACAGCTCACAACTTTTCACTGACAAGGAGAATATGATCTTTCCTACCTCCACCAAAGACTCCAGTTGAGAAACTTGTGGTGAAAGGAGCTGCACAGGTCTATAGGAGATGCTTTCCTTCATGCCAGTGGGCTCATTAGTGATTTTAAAGAAAAGGTTTAAAAGTCTATTTCAGTTGGAAAAGGGGACTAAATAATCTCCCTCAACCCAGTTTCACTCCAAGCTCTCAGCTGCATTGTAATTAACTTTACTATCTGCAGCAGCATAAGAACATTTTCAGTCAAAATAAGAAATAATGCTTCTTCTATAGTACTTTCTATCCAAGACTGAATTATCATATCATCCTGCTGTCTGTTGCCTTCCTTTGCTGTGAAGCAGCTTGTCTGTGCTGACAACAAGCAGTGGTGGGACAGAAAAACTCCATCTCACTGCCCACCTCTACATACTCACACTGTCTCATTTGAAGACAGCATGAAAGAGGCCGTCCTGCATGAGCCCTTCTTGGTGGCAAGCATGCCTTGCTAAGGAATTACAGATCTCCTCAGAGGTCCAGCAAGTTTTAATACTGTACCTAGAAGAAAAATGGCTGTGGAAGGAGGGAGGGAAGGAAGGAGGGAAGGAAGGAAGGAGGGAAGGAGGGAAGGGAGGGAGGGAGGGGCATTCTGGTATTTCTTTAAAGCAAAGAAGAAATTGCTCTGAACATGGTAAGTGCCCTGTTCAGATCAGATGGACCATGCCTGGACTCATATGCCATCATATAACTGTGAACTTCAACATCATCACAGAAGGGTATCATTACAGAAGGAGGTCAGTTCTGGTCAACATAAGTATCCACCCACTTCTGAGAAACAAAAGGATCATGACAGATCTGGGTATGTCTGTTCTACCACTCTTCTGGGGGTAAACCGCAGGAATCCTGGCAGACACCATGAAGGAAAAGATTAGCTTCCTGATGTTTGTCATAAGTGATCAGACAGGCACATTAAACCACAAATAGAGCCGTTTGTATTCCTAAATCAGTCCTGAACATGGTGGTTTTTCTGGAAAATAGAAATAGTATAAATTAATTTGTCAGCTCCTGTTTAGATCTCAGCCTGTTCCACGGCAATACATTGAGAAGAGCTGGTTGAAATAATTATTCTCAACTTATGCAATCATTCTTTTTATTTCTGAAGGCTAATGGAGTGAAAACACGCTTTCCAGACCTTTGCTAATGACAGAGTCAGAAATAATGATCGGGGACCCTTATGTTCCTCTCATAATGAGGAAAGCAACACAAAATGATAGGGATGTGAGTCCTCAGCAATCACTTGTTCTTTATTTAAAAGGCAAATGGAGCATTCAGATGAGTTCTTTAGGTTAATGGAGCCACAAATAAGGTTTTGGGGCAAGAATTTTTCACATATAATGCAATACAGGCAATCACTTCTCTGGAGGACAGAATTATTTACAGATGTTTAAATTTCTCTATTACAGAGAAGCAACCTAAAAGCCAATACTGCGAGGACAAGCCAAATTAATCCTTTATTTCTCATTGCCCCAAGTCTGCACACAAAGTCCCCTATGGTGCAGAAGCACCACATGCCCAGCCTGGGTGTCAGCTGCTGAAGTGGTACAGGGTGGTGGTTCCAGGAAATGAGAGCCCCAAAAAGATTCAGAGAAGGGGACATAGTAAATTTGAAAATCACTTCTCATGTGCCTCTCATCTGAACCTCATGTCCCTCTGCCATGCACTTTCCTGTCCCCTACCCTTGCCCAAGCCCAGATTCTGGCACTAACCCAGCTCACACAAGACCCCCAGCAAAATGAAATGACCTAGAGACCACTGTTTGCTGGGGGTCATGAGACTGGACAAAGCAAGCCTAGGAGGTTCCTCAGAGGAGCCCTAAGTAGGAGCTCAGGCAGTTTTATCCCAAGGGAGAAGAGGGCAGAGGCAGTAATCCAGAAAATCATCAGCTTCAGAGAGAAGGAGTAGAATGTGGGAAGTCCCCCAGGCTCTGTGCTGATGATCAGATGCAATTTCCTTGACATCTGCTAAAAAAGAGCTGGAAGAAGTAAGGGCCTGGAAAGACTTCTTCCCTGCTGGGTCATTCTTGCTGAGGAGATTGTACCTGTTTCTTTCTCACAGGCTGGTGAAGGCAGTGGCAAAATGGAGCCCCCATAACCTTGGAATGGCAGTTCAGGTCCAGCTCTCCAGAGGCATCTAATTTTTCGCCACATCACCACACGAAGCAGGTTCATGTTTCCTTTATAGTTCTTGTTGTACTCACCAGTAGTCCTGTAAATAGACCTGAAACAGCATCCACAGGCTGGGGACTTTTAGGGAAAGGGGCCTAACTCCTTCATTGCTAGCACCACCAAAATTAATTTTACATCACTGCTTTCCCTTCTAGTGCAGCAAAAAGAGAACCACTAGCAGGTTCAGATGGTTAAAAAGGGGTCCAGATGCAGGTAGGCCCATATCACTGATTACTCAGCAGGAGGAGGAGGCAGTACATAATCCACTAAATAAGTTCTGAAAGATGCATTATTAGTACAATTAACAGTATCTCATTCCTTTCAATATGAAACCATCATGGGGGAAAAAAACTTTTTTAACAATCACTTTGATATTTATGACTGAGTATGTATCAAGGAGCAGTCTCCTGGACAGAAAGAGAGAATAGTTCACAAATACATGTGTTTTTTATCAAAGCCTGCTAAGCCCGTTAGAAAAAGAAATTTAAACCCATTGATCTGTCAGGGTTAATGACAAGAGAAGCACGTCTGAGAAATTGGTTCAGTATTCAAGACCCTATTTTAATAAAGCTGTTTTCCCAGGTTGTGATCTCATCAGCTCTCACAAGCTTAGTGGTAGGAGCTTTTTGAATGTGTTCAGTGGGGTGCCATGAGCACATAGAGGAGCATCTTGAAGTGATGGGGGAGAGATGACCAGTCCTGCAAGTCAGGACTTGAGCCCAGCACATTTGTTGGCATCTGGCTGATGTAGTGATCCATGAAAAGAGATGTGGAGACAATGTACTCCAAATCTGTGACAGTAAAATATTCCACAAGATTTTGTGGGCTTACATTAGAGTAAGTGATGTTTGATTTCAAGGAGGAAAAAAACTACTAAAGTAGAGTATCTATCAATGGATCCATTTTCGTAGGTGCAACTTCTCTGTTATTTGACTTTCAGTCAAGATTCTGCATGAAATCAAGATATTCCTAATAATTAACTGGAAATAGACTCCCTCTCTATGATCTTCTGCTTTATTCTATAGAAATATGAGGTTTTGATGCTGTAAAGCAAGTGCAAGCTGGAGAAATTCTGTTACTGTGACTTTCCCTACCCTGCCCAAGACAGTGTGAGATGCTAATCACCCTTCAAACCTCACAGCATGAAGACTGAACCCTGAGAGTCTATTAATGAAGACCCAGCTGCAGTAAGCTGGGCTCATGGCTTGGACAGATGGTACGAGACTGCCCTGGGAAGGGCAGTTGTCCAAGAAAGTGCTTCAAGTATCTTTAAATGCACATTTAACTTGGTGTAATTTATCAGCCAATGTATGAATCTTTAGTCACAAGCAGAGCACCAAGCTCAGGGGTGATGTGAGCCGCTTTAATCAGCTCACCCCCGGGTAGGAAAAGCACGCAAGGAGAAGGGTTCTGTCAGCAGCAGAGTGACATGTGCTGAGCACAGAGTAGATCTCACCAGTCACCTCCACCAACTCTGATTCACTCACTGCTGGTACAACACTGTCACCCTCACCTGTAGGAGACTAACACTAACATATGCAACCACCTAAAAACAGTCTGTGCTGGCAAAAAAAACATTTGCAAAACAGTCAGTGATGGAATCCAAATGTATTACCCTAACAGGTATTTCAAGATGGAAAAAAAAAAAAAAAGGAGGACAGAAAAGGAAACAAATAATGTGCTAGGGCTGCCATGGATAAGAGTTGAGTGTATCAAAACTGGTTTCCCTGCAATCCAGGTGAATGACTTGGCATTTGGCAACATTAAAAAGCATTTTATTGAAATGGCACTGCAGACTGCGCCATCCTCTCTCTCTGTGTAACTGCTCTGTCTCCATCATTATTGGCTACTCCTTCAGTTTGTGTGTCATCCTCAGATTTTATCAGCAGCAATTTTTTATTTATTTCAAGGTCACCAATAGAGAAATGGAAATAACACCGGACACAGACTATTTCCTAAAAACCTCACTCGCATCAGTCACCATTCCCTACCTCTTTTGACTCAAGTCAAAATATTGTGCTGGGGCATGCTGAACACAGTGCAAAAGCACATTATCTCTCTGCAGTCTCTGTTGACAACTGAATTTGTAATCACATACAAAATGAAAGTTGTTCTGTTTAGTAGGCTCTATCTCCTTGAAAGCTAAGTTGCCTGATACTAATTATATTTCCAGTTAGAACCTCATATTTCCCTGTGCACTATTTTGCCAGTTATTAATTTACACCTTATAACTATCTTAACTGCTCCTGTTACACCCCTCTGAAGGGGTGGCAAAGTATTGGCAAAACCTAAGATCTTTGCAGTCATCTGCAATATTGCCAGCACTCTCAGGTTCATTTAAAACAGATGTTTCCTGAGCCAACCCTCTCAAGACTCCTAGATATATTTTGTCCTAATAGCTAATGTTTAGCAGACTCTTCGGTTACTTCTTCTGGGAAGTAATCAGCCTTATCCAAGTCCATATGCTGTGGATTTTCAAATATAGAGCGGAAATCATGACATAATGCCTTTGACTCCCTGCCTTCATTATAATATCTTTAATTATCTCTGCTGATAATGCCAGCATTCCTACAGAAACTCCTCACTGCCTCTACCTTCTCTCACTAAATCAAAGGGTTTGTGTGCTGTGTTTAGCTGCTTCCCACTGTAGCAACCCCTTTTCTGCTGCCTCTTTCCCCTCTCTGACACTGGAAGGGTGTTGTGGTCAAGGAACAGCGGGCAAGTTCTGGAGGGGGATCACGACGGATCTTTGGGATTCAGAGGCTTTCTGCAATTCATCTACAGTTCATGGGGCCAAAAGCCCTGCCTGCAATTAGAGGGAAATTATGTGAAGAGAAAAATTTGAAAATTCCCATTCTTAGGCTCTCTATGCTGTTTTACGGGGTTTCTGCCTGTCAAAAAAAGGTAATGAAAACAGTTAACAGTTGGCACAGAGGCCATAACAAAGACAGGGACTGAAGTCATCACTCGAAACTATTAATTTTGTGTCTTTTTCCATTTCACTCAGTTTTCTTTCTCCAAATTACCTGGTGCATCTTGTCTTTACTGCCACACACAGAACAGAGGTAAAAGCTTTCCTCTCAGAATAATTATCTACTACAAGGAGAAGTTTGTTATTGTAATAGCACATTCACCACACACACACACACTGCATTCTAATAACTACAGCTGTGTAGAGAAATCCTCTTAAATCAAAGAAATACCACAACCAATAATGAGAATGTTCAGCAAAACCCTCTGAAGCAGGCAGGGAAATAGAAAGATTGTTTGACCTTTTAATACTGTAAATACATCTGGAGTGCCCAAGGAATGGCTGCATCTCACAGCGTCCTGAACAAATCCCTGATACCTCTAATAACATAATTTTCCTACATGTGTCTGTAGCAGCTACATGGCTCCTCTTAGCAGCAGGACAGGACAGTTGGGATTATATGGAGCAGCATTTCCCAGCTGTTTTGATTTCTGTGGGTTTTGTTTTGTTTAACTTGGGTTTTTCTTCAAGGAACTATGTCCACTTAGCCAGAGCAGGCTAAGCCATCGAATACAGCACCCATTTCTCCTCAGTAGAATGAGGCAATAGCAGAACACCAGGGATGCACATGTGCAGCCTGTCAAGGGCTACTTTGTTAGTCATGACAGCCTGAAGGACCAGCTGCAGTGAAGCACGTGTCCCACTGGACAAGCTACACTTCACTGCGAGAAGGAACATGAGCAGCCTGATCTCAGAGGTCTCCTAGCCCTGAAGAAACTGTGAGGGTCAAAGGGGAATTTTGATGAATGTCTGAGGCAATGGCAGGTTCACCTCCTCTGTATCTCCATATGAGGGAAGCAACCTCCATAGGTTTTGGGTTCATCCCATGCAAAAGTGATTGAAGAAAGACAGTTCCTCATTGCTAAGGTGAGGCATGAGCGTATACACTCTCCAAAGCACTTTCTAAGGACTTCCAAAGTATAAAACATCTTGGTACAACCACGCACAGGGCAGAGGCCACCAAGCTAATTCTGCTCTAATTATCATCCAAACTGGAAGGGGAGTAGCTGTGAAGCTGCTTTGCTCTACCAAAAGGCTAATTTTCTGGGCACTGAAAGGTCTACTGGATCTCTGGAAACTGAGTTTGTTAGCTGCACAGAGCTGCACTGTGCCATGAAGACTCATCAGCTTGTTAAGAGGGGCCAAAGCACAGCTGTGGGTCAGGTTTCCAACACAGTTTTGTTCCCACTGAGTTAGGTCTGTGAAACTCTGGTCCCAGGTATTAGTACCAAACTGTTTGGAAAATCAAGCCCGAAGCTCTTGAAATCTGCCCTTTATCATGCTCTTCCAATTAGTACTGATCTCCGTATTTAAAAACCTTTTTTGTGCTGAGGGGTGGTCTGATCAGGATGGTAATAGAAATAGATTTTTGGACTCTGATAAACTACATTTGGTTGAAATGTTTTAGCCATCCTTTCTTGAAAGTAACATTAAGAATGAGAAGAAAATAGTAACAAGGTGTTTAAAATGACAGCCAGACAAGGCAAAAGTGTTTCACTAATCTCTCATAATTCTCTGGCCATGTCAGAAGAAAGCCATGATCTACTGAGACTGTCAAAATGCTTTTTAGCAAACATCACAAAAAAAGAAACTGTAGGAATTCATCGAAAAAAGTAAACTATTATTTTGATGAAACTTTAATAAAGGGAAAAGAGATGAAGAATCATATGGCCTATTTTCACCCTGGAAAACATCATATGCCTCAAGGTTCCACTCTGGATTCCACACTGTTTAATTTGCTTGTATTTATGAACAATCTGGAAAGAACTGGAACTGAAATAGCAAAAAATGCACCAGCCACAAATTTTTAGGTGGGTGAGTAGTAAGAATTATGGTGATGACACTCAGAAAGACCCTAGGCAACCAGATGACTGGCTCAGGTAACCAAATTCCAGTGCCAAAACACCAAAAAAATGTAACATTGGAAAAGGGAAAAATATTGCTTGCACAGGAAACTAAATGAAGGTGGGAAATCTTTACCAAAAAAAGCAAAATTTTTTTTACACCCGTCCCATGATCTGTACCTCCAAACTGCTGAGGGCCCTCACGGCTGCATGGTGCCTCCTCTTAGCAGACATGTGTGCCTAGAATGCCATGGTGGCTCAGAGCAGGAATTGTCCCTGTCACACCACGGGAGAGGCTGTGCCCCACAGCAGGGCATCACCTCCTGTGCTGCTTGGAGCTCGCAGCGTGGGGCTCTGCCAGTTCACCCAGACAGGTCCTCCTCTGCAGTCTCTTGTCCACCACACATAAAATCACACATGGGGCCCTCAGGCACCCCTTGGCCTCTGTCTCACGAGGGGCACCAAGCAGGAGAGAAGAACAGAGTATGAAACATGAAAGAGAAAGAGGCTGTTATAAGATGTTATAAGGAGAGGGAAGATAAAGGACGGAGAAAGAGCAGGGAGGAGGAATGGTCAAGAGGTGGGGTTTGGGAGAGGATGCTGCACTGCAGGTGGTACAAAGATACAAAGGTGACACAAGGAGACAGTCCAAGTCATCACTGTAGATATATCCATCTAGATTCAATCTATGCACAAATGATAGTAGCAGATAGCTAAAATTAATTAAAAATTAAACACTCAAAAATATTTGAGCAATTCTATGTACATACTACAAGTCCAGCTGAAATCCTACATATAACATCTCTTCATAGGCTCTAAAACTTCCTCAGAGATACTGCACAAGTTAAATGGGGATATGGTTCCTGTTAAAGCAAAATATTAAGAAGACATCCTAGGGAAAGAGCAGAAGACAAGGCTATTAGAAAGGGTTAGGTTTAAAAATTACTACAGTAAGAGTGCTACAAATGGTGCAGAGTGAAAAGGAGGCCAGAGGAACAGGGAAGCTGGAAAAGCATTCTGGACTGACAACTCTTCCACCTCCAGGATGCCTAAGAGTCCTGGGTAAGGCTGTGCTGACAAAAAGAGTGAGTGAAAGGGTTAGTGTTGGGGGAGAGACACGAGCTACTGCTCCAGTTGGAGCGGGGCAGGAAAGGACTGCCGAGGGATGGATGGTCTGCAAAAATAGCTTTCCTATAAGATCTTGCTTGTCCTGACCGTGGCTGAGAAAGCTGGGACAAAAGTCAGCCAAGGTCAGCAATTTGGACTGAGGTGTGGGTCAGAGTTTGTGCTGGGAGAGGTGCAGATCTGTCTGTATTTTTGAGTGGGGCTGAAAGCAGGCTGCCAAACCAATGCTTAAGCTGCTGAAACAATTCATCTCCTGAGACCTTTTGTACAATAATGTGATGAAGGAATGTGTAATCTATAGAGTATACTCACTTTATCCCTCCTCTTTAGCTCATAATGTCAGGAAAGGAGACATGCAGTGAAAAAAAATCACAGCAAAATCACCACAGATAGAAAGAAATATTAAATACCTTTTGCAAACAGGTGTTTAAGCCTATGTACTCATTGCTATAGTAGACCAAGGACACAAGGTGATTCAAAATGAAAACGTATTTGTCTATGGATAACATTCGTTTCCAGAGTCATGGGAGTTAATGATAACAACAATTTTTAGAGTGTATTAAATGCCATCCTTCAAGACTTAATCCAACCTCTAACTATTTTGGGATCAGGATGAGATCTAATGGGGCTTGAGAACAAGGTTGAAAGGATTGATTATCCTACATCTGCCTGCTGTGAGGTTCTTACATCTTCCTCTGAAGCGTGTAGTGCTGGCCAGGGTCAGAGGCAGGCAGCTGGATAGGAAGGCACCCTGGATTAGCTTGTTTGTACTCCCTCTGCTCTGCCTTGGCTGCAAGCTATGCAAGGTTTTATGTCTGTAATCCACAGCTCTCCTTGAGGAACACAGAGGGCCTCTGAAATGCTAAACAACCCAGGGAAAGAAGCTTACCTGAAGCCATGAGTAAACCCAGCAGTCAAACCTCTGCCACAGATTATGGCTTCTTCCTCTTCTAAATGGCGCAAGGTTTGGATGTCTTTGTTTTCAGCCCTGTATCTGAAAGATAAAGGAATTAGCAGGATTTCTTTAATTTTTGTGTTCTCCCAGATAAGTGTATTAGAGGAATTTTGTAGGTTATGGAAATATTTATTTTGAATTAAAATTAAAGCTGCACCACACTGTGTTTATTGTATCTTAGTATAGGGCACAACTGAGCCATGCAGTCTCCTGTATCTGACTGCAGAAACATCATTCCTTTTGCACAGACCTGGATAAATGAAATAATGATGCTCATTTTCAGCAAAACCCAGTTTATATCTTGTTGTGATGCAGCACACATGAAGCCCAAAATGTCTCCTTAAATAGGTATTTTATTTTCAAAATTTCACGGGGAAATTGATTTTGGCTTTCAAGCAGCAAAGAACTAGAGGTGTAACCTAGGGCATTGTGGAATCAGCATGCTCAGTTATTGACAGAGGAGACTAATATTTGTATTTTTGTGTAAACTTCTTTTAGTGAACATAAGAATATCTCAACTGGCTTTACCTGAGCTCTCTCTAGCCAGTTTCCTCTAATTTAACCAGAGGAGAGGTTGCTGCTACTGTCAAAGATAGAGAAGAATATAGAAAAATTGATAGTTAACAGGCAGACATGCTTCCCCACTATGACCTGAGTCTTGCTGGTGTCCACAAAATTTCCTTCCCACCTCCAGTGGAAATACAGTTTTCGGGAAAAGATCAAGCCCAGAGAACACTCAAAATCTCACAGGCAATGATTTGTAAACCACGTGACCATATTTCTGGGGTGCAGAGCTCCTCTGCCTGAACAAAGGGATAGAGGGGAAGGTGAGGAGAACAATAGGAACATCTCTCATCTCTACCTGTGGGGTCTCTCTGATTCCTCCTCATGGCAGTGTGAACCCCTCCATGAACAGACCAGCCCACCAAGCAGCATAACCCAGCACTAGCTGAACTACATTTTCACCTAAAAAACCTAACAATCCTATCACAGCCTTCTGAAAATCTCTCACTCTTAGCCCTGGCCTAGTCAACAGTCAGGGAAATGTGATTCAATTAACCCTTTGTCACAAGGACTCCATTCAAGTGCCCCATACAGATAAGCACTAATGTTGGCTCAGTTATATTGCCTCAGTTTCTCTTGTCAGTATTTTTTTTTCCCTCTTCTGCCTCAGGTAAGCTCTTTAGATTCAAGCACTAACCTCAGGCCAGTTTTTTATTTCAAAGCTGGATTACCGCCTTAACTCCCTCTTCCCATTTTTCTACTACTTAGTTCAATGCTCTCTGACTGTGAGGATGTAACACAGCAACAAAGGACCAGGAGAAAAAAGACAAGGGATTAAAGTATAAATGGATCTAAATACTTAATAGCTGGAAGGAAGAAAAGTGTGACCTACCTTAATCAGAAACAAAGCGGTGACAATAGGCTTCAGCTGGCTGTGAAACTAATTGTGTATTTATTTGTTTGCTTAGTCATATATTTTTAAGGCAGCAGGTATCAAGAAAACATGCTTGAAAATGTTTCAATCAAATGTGGCTTCAGACATGATTTGGAAGTTTTCTACACTTTGGAAACAATCAATACATCATTCAAGGGAAAAAAAATAAAATCAGCTTTATGAAGACTAGCCCACCAGACAAGAGGCAGTCAACAATTGCAGATTGAACCCACTGTGTGTAAATTACATAGATTTGAATACACCATAAGGATCTTTGTTGGCAATTCTTGAAACTTATCCATATGCCTTTAAAACTGCATCTTGAAGCTTCAGGCTCTGGAGTCAAGAGATTATACAAGCCTCAGCTTCCATCACAAAAAACCACTGAATGTCAACAAGGTTCAGATATCAATAAAACAACTCCCAGCTTTCATCCATCTCTTTCTGAGTTGTGATTTTTGAAGGCAAAGTTATGGGGATGGTGTACCAACTTGTCTTTTGAGTTGCTGGAGTGAGCAGTGCAGCACACATGGGGCTGCTGTAAATGTGCATATCTCTCAAGGCTGCATCCTTTACTCTCACTCCAGCTGCACTGGGAGAAGGGATTTGAATAGCCAGTGCAAACACCTAGACTTGTGCCACTTTCTGCCTTGTGGGAAATCTGGGAGGAAGACTTGTTCTGCTGAGACTTCTTGGCCTGTCCCAAACAGCGTGGGCCTTTGGGGTTCCCCAGACTGAAGCAATGAGCAGCTGAGAGTGATGCATGGATTGCTTCAACCTATACCTTACTTGCTCTGAGGCACTGCAGCTTGACTCATCACTGTAACTCATCTCAGTAGTCTCTTGAGCTCTAAGCTGGATTGGGTTTCCTTTAACAAATCAGCCTTCTAGCCCCCATTTTAACATTAATTGATTGGAGATGCTTTGAACTGTTCCTTCTGGGTGTATTAATTTTTTACAGATTGAATTTGGTTTGATGAGGCAGGAAACCTGAAACTATTCCTGGCATCTCCTGCATACTCAGAATAACCACTCTAATGCATTCAGAGCAGCACACAGCAACAGGGTGGTGACAGAGCAGGGCTGGGGGCAGGGGGGCAGAAGAAGTGGAGTAGGGTGAGCCGAGATAGTCACCCATCCATTTCCAAAAGATACCAGTAAGTGATTGTGTACCCATTTCATCTTTTATATTAAACACTTTTCCCAGCAATGCAGGCATTTTGATCAGGCTGGGGCTGCTGACATTAACAGATATTAAATATACTCAGGAGAAATATGATCAAATGTTTGAAGTGTCTAGTAAATGTGCTGTTAGCTGCCCTCCCAGGGAGGCTTAGTGCAAGCTATTGTGTTTTGCTGAGCAAGAGAAAGGCTGGAATATTAGACAAGGAATCCAAAGGCAATTTTATCAGCAGTGTTATGCAGCCATGGAACACATTGCTTTTCTATTGGAAGCTTTTCTGTTACAGCCATCGAATTACTTGCTATTCTTAAACATTGAAATGCCATTTTGCATTGTAAACCCTCCAAGCTGGCATGCGTAAAGGATTGCTGTGCTCAACAGCAATACCTCCTTCTTCTGCCACTGAGGCTCTGGACAGTGCCCTGTTAAACCAGACAAAGGTTTCATCCTTCCAGCTCACTTTGATGCCCTGTTAAACCAGACAAAGGTTTCATCCTTCCAGCTCACCATGACAGGAGTGGGGGAAACACTTGGCCAAGTTCCTCTCTCACATAACCCTACTCAGGTCAATGTTTAGCCTTTAGATGAGGCTGACTGATTCCATTTCTAGCAAGGTACTCTGAATCACCAGATAAGCTTTGTCCATCTCAGAGAGTGTTTGTTTCTTCCCACAAGATTTGCTATCCTTTTATTTACAGAGATGCAGTACCAGCAAACCCCAACATTACAGCTCAACTGTTCTGCTCCTGGAGCAGAGAAAATAACAGATGAGAAGATAATTGCCAGAAGAGAAAGAGAGTTGGCCACACCAGAGGTTATATAAAAGAACATCAGGAAAATAGACTGGGAGAAGATCCTCCCTGAAAAATATATCTCTGGCTATTTCTCCTCTGTTTTTCAGCTTTTGGTTTCGTAAGAAGGAGCTTGAGGCTGCTCCTTCCTCTTGGCTCAGAAGGGATACTGTGTCTGAGCCTGTGAGACCTCTGTTAGGTTGGGCAATGTAAACACTCCCTTGCAGAGGTTTTCTTATCCTTAAAGCATATCTCTGTCCTGCAGGACTCTTCCACAGGGCTATAAAAGTAAATAAATAGGCAAAAAGGTAAAAGCAAAAGGGCCACTTTCTTTGGTAAAAGACTACATTTCCCTTGGGGAAAAATGGCTGTTACATTTTACAGAAGAAATTCCATTTATTGCTGACTAAGTTACATAGATTAGTGACATGCACAATATTCCTTTAAAACTTCCCAGTATATCCAAATAATACATATACAGCCATGTCTGGACTAGATGCAGTCCTTCAAAATGCTGCACTCTAGCCAAAAGCTCAATTCAGCCAAATTGAAGGACCAGCTTTTATTTTGTATTAAAGAATTCAAATACCATTCTTCTGGTATATATCCACACCTTGCCTGAGATTGTCAGCCGCAGGAACAGCCTGAAGCCTAGGACATCCCTGAGACCCAGGACTACACATCCAAAGCACCCATATAGATGATTTGATTCCATCCTGAATTTGTGTCCATCTTTCCAACAGGCAATGCAGTTGTGGGGAAGGACTTGGACCATCTCATCTGTCAATTATGTGATGTTGCTACAGGGCACAAGTGAGGACAGCAGAGCCAAGCATTATGCTCTGGGGTCTCTGCATTCACCCAGCTTTTAGTACCTGTACATGTTTCTTTTTTCCCTCCTCTCTGTAACCTGGGCTGAGCAGCTGAATTAGCCCACAAGCAGCCCAAGGCAGTGATTCAACAGGCTAGACAGCCAGTGCAGTTGGCTTCATTCAAGGCATTGAGATTAGTCATTAGTTGGTCATGGTGGTCAACAAGGAACTGGCCAGTGCACTACAGAGGATTTTAACCCAGTGTTCAAGCACCAGCAGGTGCTGGCTTTGGGGAACCAATGGTCTCATTGATAGAAGCAAGCCCTGGGCCTTCCTGTTTTTTAGAGCAGCATGCTTATTTTAAATTCAAACCTGCTGTCTTTTTCTGCTCCTCTTTTTCTATTGCTAAAAATGGTTTTATGACAGATCTTGATGGATATGAATTGTCTGCCATATGTTGTTTCCTTTCCTGACTGTTATCTCCATATGTCAAATGTACTTGGATCTGATGATCTCCATACAAATGATAACAAAACAAACAGACAAGGAGAGGCCAGACTACAGGGGAAACAGAATCTCTACCAGAGAACTGAAATACCAGCAGACAGCCTTTCTACAGGAGACTGTACAGTTTACATGCTGTCACTCAAAAAACAGTGACTCCTTCTAGGCACTCTCACACATTAGTTGCTCTGTGCTAAGACAGGATGTGTTCAAGGGGAAATTCCCTCGGGATCTACCACCAAGCTTAGGATATACAGAGTAGTGAGAGACATAATAAATAAGGTTTGTTTTGCCTCCAGCATAACTAGTGCCAAGCTTTTATAGTTGGGGGTTTTTTTCCTGGTAAATTGGGTAAATTATCAGAAGTGCTTCAAGTGACTTAAATTTACCAAATATTTGATCTCTTAAGTGCCTTAGACACTTAACAAAAAATGGATCTCTTCTCTCTTACAATTACTTCTTTTCTGCTTCATTTTCTTCTTACTATATTGCCATGTTTTTGGTGTCTATGAGACTTCTACTGTCCAAGAGATCCAACTACAAGGCATATTTAGAAAACACATGATCATAAATATCTCATAATAAAAGAGAGTGTAAGGTTGGAATCCTACCATATTGTCCCTAATTAAATTTTCCCTAATGGTCCCAGTTCTGCTTTCCTAGAACAGACACAGGAATTGCTGCTCATCCTTCAGGCTGTTCCCCTCTGCAATGGGCATCTGTGAACATAGGAGTACTTTGCCTGGCCAAAGTCTCCTTGTCATGTCTGTTGAAGAGAGGACAGGATATTCCATGGAGACTGGTGACCCTGAGGACAGGTGAAGTCTTGCTCCACAGTGCTTTACTCTCTTCTCTGTGCTGGGAGTCTTCTCTGAGGCAACACAGATCCAGTCACCTTGTGCAGCCCCTGTGGCCATGTTGCATCACTGTAGAGGAATCATCTTTCCAATGGAAACATGCCTCTAGCCCTGCCTCCTTCCTTCTGTGCCCAAACTTTCCTCAAGAGAGCATGACACAGTGCCTTTCTTCCTGGCTAAATCCACAAGGAATGAAATTGTTCTTTATAGACCAAGGTAGATTTGTGCAGTTCCTGAGAAAGAACCTATCAGCAAGGTGAAAGTTAAAAACCGTATTTCAGGTATGATAGCTTTTGACTTCCTCAAGTTCTCCATCTCAGAATCCTTTTCTTTCTTTCTTTCTTTCTTTCTTTCTTTCTTTCTTTCTTTCTTTCTTTCTTTCTTTCTTTCTTTCTTTCTTTCTTTCTTTCTTTCTTTCTTTCTTTTCAGAGTTATTGCCCTGCTGAGCTGCTCAAGAAGGAAAGCACAGTGTTGGAATAGAGATCTTTCCAAGGTTAGAGAAGACACCTTTCACTTTAACAAATGACAGTCTCCATCTGGTTAGCATCCCTCTCATGTGTCTGTAACAGATACAGGCAGAATTGATTATCTTTACTTCAGGCCTACTAATTAAAGCCCTGCTCTGATGTAATGGTATCACTAAAATTTCCACTTAGGTCATCTGTGTTTTTCTGTGGATCCTATTTTTTTTTCAAGACAGAGAAGATTATATTTAAGGGAGTACATTTTTTAAGGGAGACCAGATAGCAAAGAAATGAAAGGAGATAATGAGTCTAAACAACCAACACAAAGGAGTTTTAAGACCTAGAATAATTCAGGTTTGGAGGGATTTTAGGAATCCATCTAAACCAAGCACAAGCTCTAAATCATCTTCAAAAGCAATCAGGTTGCTGAGGGTGCTGTTCAAAAGTTTTGAAAATTTTCAAGGATGGTGTTGCTACAGCCTCACTGGAGACTTGAACAAGTGCTGGATTGCAGAACTTATACAGGCTAATACAACAACAAAATAAAGGGCTTTGTGGCTGTTATCTGTCTCAAGCTATCCTTTCAAGGCAAAACATGGAAAGCAGGCTGGGTGTGGCTGGTATTTGCTTGAGGCTCAGCATCTACCCAAAAAAACTTTAAGGCCCAGAAGAGGAGTTGGTAAATTGGTGTTTCAAGCTTTCATTCAACTACAAAGAACATAAAGGATGTTAACGCCTTGGGGAGTCTAACTCAGCCTATACAGCCATTTGGTGAGCAGAGAGGAGGAAAAAAGGTCTGTAACAATTTGCCTTGAAGAGCTGCCCTTGTGAGCCCAGCACTTCCCAGAGCATTCCTCATCAGAGGACTGTCCACATTGTTCTTCAAAACCAAGAGGGTTTAGGGACTCACTTATCACTCGTCATGCTACCAGTGTTTTCATTATTCTTACAGTGTTACACAGACCTACTTTGCTAGATAACGTGGCTGCAGCAAATTTCCTTCCATCTGTCACAGGACTTTACTGAGATCCAGGTCCACAATACACTCAAGGGGGCAGTCACAGAGGGTACACAGACAGAAACGAGAAGCAATGAGTGGTCCTGGTCAGAGGAACAACAAACCAGGTCATGCCAGCTTCAGTGCTGAAGTGGATGCATTAAAATTGTGCTCTGAGTGCTGAGCCACTGCTGAAAGTGATGTCACTGGAATGAGTGCTGATGCCTGTGTGAGCAGTCAGGCACATGAAACAGACTGAATCCCTCATGAAATGGCTCTTTCTAAAACTTAGGTTACCACTTGCTAGTTTGAGTGTAGTTAACAAAGGTCAGAGCTTCCCTGTAGCTCCTGGGTGAGCCCCTCACTTCATAAACCTTGTCACCATTTGTTCTTGTGACAATGGTGGTCCCTCAGGCCTTTCTCATCAAAGGAAAGGAGATTGCAGCAGACTTTTGAATAGTCAGGGAAAGCTAAGATGTTTCTTAGAAGTTTCAACATGTAGTTTATTTGTCAAATTTACTAACATCTAAGCTAAAAAGCTTGCTGTTGGCTTAGGCCAGTACTAAGCAGACTGGTTGGGTTGTCTGTCTTCTAGTTTTTGGTTGTTACTACTTGGGTATTTAAAATATTTTTTAAAAAAAAGTGTGTCTTCTGAGCTAGCTGAAACCATAAGTTGATCCAAACTGAGTGAATAGACAGTGCAACATGCTTGCACACACTGCAGTTTTTCTTTGAGTAATTCTTGAACCAACCTCTCAAGCCTGAGATTTTAGTATTTAGCAGTAAAGTTCACACTTTCAAAATCCAAACCTTCTGGGCCACTTGCTCATAAGCCACAGAAGTGCTCTGCTTGGAAGTGCAATACAAGTAAAGAAATAAGAGATAGTGTACATAACTCAATTTAAATTCAAGAAAAATGACCCTGGCTAATTTTTCTTGCCCATTCAGCTTTCCAGGTCTCTGGCCTTCTGACAGTGCTTTGGCAGGTGCTCTGAAAGCAGCAACCAGTTAAGCAAAAGGCACTGGGATATGGGAAGGGCTGAGGACCAGAAGAGATCACTTTGAGTGGACTGTGACCACCCCAGCATTAGGGCTGAAAGAAAGCAACCATTTCAGACCTTCCTTTACCACAGCCCCAGCTATCAGAAGTCTGTCTGTCTATAAGGATTTACATAGTGAATAACTCTAGTTTTTTCTCTGACCATTAAGTACCAGTGCCCTGGGGAGCACTTAATGTCTCTATCTATTTTAATTTCATACCATTTTGCACCGGTTCTTTAGAAATGCAATTTCATGCATTGCTTTGTTTCAGTCAATACCATCTAGACAAATTGAAGTCACTACATACACAAGCTCCTTAAAGGTAATAATGCCCTTTGATGAAAAGAAAATATTTGACTGCTTCATATGCTTGAACAGGAAGGAGTTGAAAGGACCACTGCCAACATCAGACAAACTCACCATTTAGTTTTATATTTCAAGAATTTGATTATGTTTTGTTGTCAAACTCTTGCAGCTCAATTCAGTACTGTTTTTACCAATATACAGTGCACTTCAAAGCTGCTGTTGTAATTGCTTCTGTTTAGATGGTGCCCTTTAATCAACACAAGATCTTGCACTACAGAGAGCATATGTGGAACTCCTAGAAAGCCTTGCCAAGTGAGAACCTTCACAGGCTCTAAAAAACAGGCTCTTTGAGTGGAAAATAATAGAAATCATAAAGCTTCCCTAATTAGTGCATTCAGTTTTGGTGCCATCTAAAGACTGAAGCATGTAAGTCTCCATGTTTAAAATTAATTCTACAAGACAGAGAGGAATTACTGTAGTACACAAGCAGAACCAGGAAAGATGAGAGAGGAGGAAATGGAACAGCAAAATGACCATGGCACTAATGGTTATGGCTAATAACAAGATGTTGCAAGAGCTAAATTGTCCAGAGAGAGAGACAGAGAAAGAGAGAGAGAGAGAGTGTGTGTGTGTGTGTGTGTGTGTGTGTGTGTGTGTGTGTGCATGCGTATGTGAGGGCATGGGACTAGAATCAAAAGGGTGAACTCCCAAATCACAGTAGAATTGAGCAAGTTTTTTAATAGAAATAACTTCTTAAATGAAGTTCGTCTTATAGTCTGTTTAGTCATTGCAAAATGTCTGCTCATAGGTTTGAGTTTTTTTCTGAAATTAATTCACCATTTGAAATTGGATCTGAAAACCTGTTAATTAATTCAAGTGATCTACAGTTCATTCACAAGGTGTTTTTGGAAAAATTGAGTACCTAAAATTCTGATGGTTTTGTATAGATTTCCAGATAAATTAATATGCTTCTCTATCCCTAGCTGCTGTGCCTCATTAATTGCTAACACTGATTTTCAGAGGCATAATCTATTATAGATTTAAAATTCACCGTCTGAAAAAAAATCACACACCAGCTGAAATTAATGTTAAAATGTAAAGGATGAAATTTTTCATTTTTCTAAAATTTTCTGTGGTTTTCCCACTCCTGGGAACTCTGGCCTCCAGCTTCCCTCAGGAGAACATGGGAGGGACAATGATAACAATGTCTCAAAACAACAGAGAGTTTGCAAACATCACAGCAGAGGACCAGAGAAATCAACTTGTGGGAAAAGCAGCAGTTTGAGCTCTTGACATGAGACACATTTCAGACAGATGTTTTGCATAAAGGGAAGAGGTATCCCAAGCAAAGACAATCCCAGCAAATCCATTTGAAATCACAAGTGTCGGCGGCAAGTTAATTAAAGGAATCTCTGAATTTTTTTATATTTCTATAGTGTTAATAAGTGGAGGTATCCTGATTTAGGTGGTACCTTTCTTTGCACAAATGAAGGATGGTCACGACCCATCCTGCTGGAGCAGTACATCTCTAAATCCCCCAATCTTTGGGATAATGACAACACAAATACTACAGCACTTGACTGCAGCTGCTGAAGTTTAATTTTATAAAGTGACATCTAAGGAGGACAAAGTAACTTTCTGCACATATTAGAAGATCAGAGTTGAAAAAGGGCAGTGTAAGTGGTACCTAAATATAACAACATGTCTGTATGGTGCAAAGCAAGTCAGAGGATCTGACTGCAATACCGTGAGGACTCACACATGCCATACATCTTAAATATATTACAGGTGAGTTCCCTGATTCAGCTGCTCAGATGTATATAAAATGTGAAGTATAATATTAAAAAAAGAGTTTCTAGTAGTGCAATCTACCAAGCCAAGGGACAGAATTGCCAGAAATTGTGGGAAGAACCCACAATTTTGAGATACAGACATTCAGTTTGATAGCTTCTCTGTCCAGAGGCAGCTAGAGGGAAGGTGATTTGGCCTTTTCCATGTATAGCTATGATTTTCTAGCAGCTAGTGCTAGGGGAAAAAAAAAAACAACTTCTGTTTTCCTGAGGGTAAAATAATCTGCTCTTTTAAATTCATTTCTATGGCAACATCAAGGACTCCTAGAGAATGGGACAGCGTGTTCTCCACTCCACTTTGTGCCTAGTCTTCAGATAACTCTTCCCCTGCTCGGCACCTCTTTCTGGTACTTACTGCTTCCTTGTCAATGGCAAACCTACATCCATCACTGCTGCTGTAGCTCATGGCATCAGGCTAGACTCCAAAATCCATGGAGGCAGGACTGATAACAGGCATTAATTTAAATTAATTGAGATTTCCCTCCTCATTTGGAAACAACTCAAGGAAAACATAAAGTTTGTCATATTTGAAAGACAGCTTAATACTACACTCCTGAATGAGACATGACTGAGTCTTAATCCTGCTGAGTGAAACTTGACCTGTTTGTATTAAGGGTTTATTATTATCTCTGATATTTCTTCCACTCTAAATCCTATGTGCATCATTTACATGGGATTTTTAAATGGCAAAACAAAATCCATTTGGAGAGACATTTTCCCATTTTAATAACATTTTCACACACATCAGCTAAGTCAGTGACTGTTGCAAGTTCAGCCTCCCTTTTCTGCAGTGATCAAAATTAAATGCCAGCTTATCTCCTGGGAGGCTACAGACTGAGCCCAGCACAGCAAGATGCTGTGGTAGGGACTGATGCTCTTGGTGAATCCCATCACTGCTTATTCATGTGTTTAGCAGTAATTCAACACCATGCTCTTACAGAAATCACAGGAACCTAGTCCACCAATTTTTTCCTGAGGGAGTTTTTTATACTCTGAGACCAGATTTCAAACCACTCACAAAGTGCCAAGTTGGAACCTGCCTCCACAGTGGATAAGGTGAAGAAGAGGCCCTGAAGTTAACACAGGGGCTTAGAGGAAAGATAGGAGGTCTTTCCTGTCAGGAACCTAAGAAGCAGATGTCAAATTCAGGCTTTGCTCTTGTTTGGACAAACTCAGTATAACTTCCTTTATTTCTTCTCCCCACAGAACAGATCTCTCCCTGTCTCTGCTGTAAGGAGCTGAAAGGAGAACTAGAAAGACCAGAGTACAACCTCCCTAAGTCATGTTCAGCACTGCCTGGCTTAACCAGAGCTGGCCAGGGTTCATCCAAGATAAACACTGGGGACTCTTAGCACCAGCCATGTCTTTTTACAGGTAAGGTCCTTCTTCCTGCATGCTATGATCACATATATCACGCTCATTTCCTAAGGATAATAGCCCATTACACCCAACAATTCAGGAACCTGTGCCATAAAGACCTATGGATTTGAATTGACAGAGAGTATATGCATGTTCTTCTACAGGCACCAGAGAAAACAACTTCACTTGCAGAAGCAGGAAATACTCTCATGTCAGGAGTTCTTCACAGTTACTACCTCCTCTCATCCCCTAAGAATATCTGTCTTCTTAATAACCTGAGCCTGAGCCCCTACACTTCTATAACAGAGAGCAATCCTTAAGGGAGGGTCACCCAGATTTTTTTACAGGACTAGAAGCCATTTAAAAAAAAAAAAAAACAAACCCAAATGTGCAGGATCACTGTATAATAAAAGAATTTTCATTCTCTCTGAGGTAAGAAATGGATCAGAGGTCACACAAGTGTTTTAATTGTGAGTGCATGCAGAATCCTTTGTCTTCCATTATGTGCTGCAGTTATAGGTGATCACAGGACACCCAAAAATTATTGAGGGTGCAAACTGGCACTGTTACAGTTCCTACTTGAGCTCAGATTTTGAAAAATTAAATTTTGTTTGCAGGTTGCAAGTGAACAAGGTCATGGGAAATGCAATCTTATACCTAGTAGCTTTCTAACTTAATGCCAGTTTCATGGCATGAGAATTGTGCTCAGTCTCAGTAATCCTGTCTTCAGACAAGAGGTAGAAGAACTGAGGAAATGTGCTACCATGTTTATGCATTTGCTAGTAACATTCTGTGATTGGGCTGTTATAGCATCTGAGCTAGTCTTGCTTTGCACCTTGCACAAGGCATTCATGCTTGAACAAAGAACATACAAAATGCTACTCTTTGGATTTGGCAGCATGTTATAGGCATTTGGCACAAGCATAAATTTCAGTGCAAAGTGCAAGGCAACAAAGAATCCAATCTCATTCACTCCACAAAGAAAAGAGGAAAAAAAGAAGAGTATTTTACACTTACCTAATGATAAAATTTGCCAGGGCTGAAGAGCCTTTTTTTTTTTTTTTTAATGTTCCTATCAGCCTTGCTTTTAAAATGGAAAGAATGGTAGCTGAAGGCAACTAATAGCTTACAGGGTCAATCTCAGCAGTGGGATTTGAATGAGGAGATGAAAGAAGTCTAAAGGGAATAAAATCCCCAGACACAGAACTATGATCCTTTTGGGAATCATTCCCGTAGGGCCACTTAGCAACAGGCCACCATCCAAGCACAACACCCCTGAGAGCAGAAGAAAAACTTTCTTCTTTGTATCTTGCCCTCTCTGTTGAAAATACTGTTTTCAACTTATTCCCTGGGGAGTCAGAGGCTCATCAGGAGGAAATAAAGCTGGCCAGTCTGGCAGTGATTGTGTCTCATGTTCTGCAAAGGCATACATTTCTCTTATCCCCAGGAAGAAAATTGCCTCATTTTATATTCAGATTCAAATGTACTGAAATTATAAGCAGTAGAATAATTACGTTCAACATGACACACTAGATCTGACCTTAATAAGACAGCCTGGTGTCCTTAGCTGTTATGGGGCCGGCTCCTTCCATTTGTAGACCTGGGGATCGTTTCCACATTCTCCCTCCAGTAAAAATAAGTTATGTGCTTCTTGCATGTGCTATGTGTGACCCAGGGGCTAGAGCAGTAACTCATTCAGTTCTGTTGTGTCTGGGTGCTGGCTTGGCCAGTGCCACTAACATAGATAAAAAGAAAGTAAACATTTACTTAGAGAGAGTAATAGACACAACTGTGGAGTTATTTTTAACCCTTATTAATTTGGTACTAAATTTTAGCAATGCTAGAACGAACAGTGACACAATGAATTTGTTGTGAATTTTGATGGCTCCATTGGAGTAAGAACATAGCTCTTTCACAAAGGTATTTGGTATCAAAACCTGTCACAGACCAAAATCTACCAGCTTCTTCACTTCTGACCTCCAGGTCACATTGGTATTCCAGTGCTACCCCCACAGATCTCTACCAGTGCTGCTCAGCCATGACCCACAGCCCCTACTATTGTAGTATCAAGCACCCCACACTATGCAAACAACTCATTTTTCTGACAGGATAGGTGTAACACAAAACCATCACACCAGTTGGAATGGCTCACCATTGTTTGGAAACCTCCAAGCTTAAAAGATGGAAAGCCGCAGGATGGGAGGAAGCGGGAAGAACGTATCTGTCCAAGACATATCCTTTGGAACCTGCTGATGTGGTTTTCAATCCCTCTTTTCCTTGGGGATCAGTTAATCAAAAGTACATAAGAGAGGAAAATCAACACATCAGCTTTCTCCTCAGTAACATGAGCAGCTGGAGAGAAATGTGTGGATATAACTTAGATCTAACAACGATGTGCCAGTTCTACTCCCTGGAGAGGTGCATACATGAAAATTTGGTTTAGAGCTTACCCCCACCCTCCCACCCCCTTTCCCTGATAGACAAAGAATTAAGGTTTTTGCAACTAAATATCAGAAAACAGGTTATTAAAGTGCTTTCTTCAGGAATTTATGCAAACATTGCTTATTACCAGTTCAGTTTTCCATATAATTTTGGATTTCTTCAAACCAAAGGCATGAAACATGCATTAAAATTCTGAATTGCTAGGTGTAAAAGGAGGCACTCTAGCATTTCCTTCACAGCGATGCTGTAAGGATAACACTACAAATGCTTGAAAGGTGTTCAGAGGCTGTGGGTATAGATGTTGTAGAGTATGAGGAAATACAAAAAGAACTGACTTGTGTCTTTATTGGGATATTGCATATGTATGCATCAGACCAGGAGACTTGAAGAAAAGACATCTGTGTTATTTTCCCAAGTCTGTCCTTGGTCTTCTAGGTGATGGTGGAAAAAAACACTTCTCTTCTCAGTACATCCATCTCTTTAGCCATAGTATGGGAATAATACTACTGACCTTACTGAGGAGCTGAGGAGATTGGGAAAGCTGAATTCACTCACGTGCAAAATGCTTCACAATTTGCATCACAGATCATGGGTTAGAATTAACAGCGTCACTGTCCTGGTGCAACCCAAATGCAGCTGATTTTGAGCCTCTCATATTTCAGTGTTAAAGCAAGGAAAGCAAAAGTCAGCCTTGTTTTAACCAGCCTTGAGCAAACTGCCTGTGCTTTCTGATGTACACACCTTGGAAAAGGATGACATGGCACACTGTAGCCCTTGTGTCAAGGACAACCACACAACACGAGGTTGCCTCTGCAGCAGTGACAAGCCATACCACCTCTTGCATGAAGCCCCATCCCTGGCTTCAGTGAGCTCTACAAAACAAACCACAAATAAAAATAGAGGCTACAAGAGAACCCAAAACCTCTGTTATATTTTGTCCTCCAGAACTTCCCTGGCTCAACTGGCAGAAGTTCCTCAGTGCCTATGATCTGCCTTGGAGAGTTTGGCAGGACAGCAGACACCTCATGGCAGTTTGTCATTCAGTGTTGCTGGTCAGGGACTTGTGTTCCCTTCCCTATAGAAAGCCTCTGACAGTAATTTTCCAAGCTTTAGTGTATTCTTTGCTTCTGAGGAAGATCCATAATCTGAAGTTGGAGAGGGTCTCCTGCACGGCAGGAACTGGTCAGTGCCCTGCTGCTTCCCAATGGCAGGGATTTTGCTCCTTGTCCTATTTTGCATGGCCTCAGCATTTATAGCCTGTAGCCTCCTATACACCCTGCTCTTTGCAGTGCCACCATGAAAATGTCTGTATAAATGTGAATTTCAATAGCCATTATACTCCCAGCAGCAGCAATCGCATTCGGTACCTCAGAGCCTGCTAATCTATGGTAGTCATGAGGTTACACTTATCTCCTGCTCTTTTCAAATACCTCGGCAGCAGATACAAAAGGGAAATGGCAGGAGCTATTCTTCTCTGGAGTCTGAGAGGGGTTTTTTTTCCTCTTTTCTCTCTTTTTTTTTTTTTTTTTAAATGCTGTACTGTTGCTACATTACCAAGCATCACATTCAAAATCCAAAGCAAAGTTTGCAAGGGAGATAAGAGATGAAAATCTCCCAAATTTCTGCTAGTGTAAAGCTCTCAGCCCACAAGGGCAGCAAGCTGCAGGTTCCAGAGTGCTTAGCTGTCTGTTCACTAATTAAAGCACTGTGATCTGAGAGCTTTGAAAGATTTAGTTCAGATCTTCCTTGGGGTCATTTTTAGCTCCACTAACTATTTACTGATGAATCCTCAGCTCCAGCCTACAGGTGTTGAGCTACAAAAGGATGTTTGGAGAGGGGTGCTTGTAGCCATGGATTTAGGCATTGTTAAAAGGCAAAGAGAGATGTGGCTCCACAGAGACTTCTAGTGAGGGTAATGAGAGCTAAAAATGTGCAAAGAAAATAAATTATGAAAAAAAAATACCATTTGGATTGGATTTAGAATGCTGTTGCTATGCTTTTTATGGTAAAGAATTTGGTTTGCTGATTTACTTAATGTCTACCACTGCTGACATCCAAACTTGAGGCCATTTCAGCAACTAAAAACTCTTCCTGAGAGACAGTCCTCATCCTTTTTTATGTCCTTAGGTGGAGTGTCACAGAGTAATAGAACACTGGGAGATCTCACTGTGTGGTCAACTGTGACTAAACAAGGCCACAGAAAAAAAGCATTGAGGCATTAACCAGCTAGGTTGGACACACTGTTTAATGGAAATTGAGGAAAATTCTCTAATGTGGGATGTAGTGTCCCAGACAAGATCAGAGGTCTGCCAGGTGGAAATCCAGCTGTGCAGCTGGGTCTACAAAAACAAAGGAAGGTAACTGGACTTGCACTTCCAAGCACAACTGAGCAGAGCTGGGTCCTGCAAATGAAGAATGATAGAGCCAGCTAAGGTAGGACACAGACTATAGCAGATGTGAAGGAATGAGGAGGATGCTAAAGGTACCTAGCAAAGAGCCCCAAAAGATGGGGATGATCTGGTTCTCATGAGGAGATGGTAATAATACAGCTTTATTTTCTGCTTATAGAAATTAAGAAACTTTCAGTTCAACTCTAATAATTTGGCAAACAAGAGACCCTTAGTCAATGTGCAATAATGAAACCTTTGTATTGGTTTGCCATCACTCAGGCTTTGGAAAAAAGGGATAGAACGGGATTTTCTTCTATCCTGCTGCCCAGGGTCCCAGAAAATTTAGTGAAGGACAATGTTGAACTCTTTGGAAGGTGTCTTTATTTCCTACTGGATTTCTGCAGGTGCAGACATATATAAAAATAAACAAGGCAAAATAAAAGCAAAGAACAAGGTCTGGCAATCTAAGATAAACTCTGCTTCTCTTGCTATTGATAAACTAAACCTTATGCTTTCATTCCTAGTCAAATTGGATAGAGAAATAACTTAAGGATTTCAGAGAAAATAAGCCAAATATGGTATACTTGAAAAAAAAATCTGTCTCAAAAGCTATGGGATAGGAGCAGAGAAATGAAGTTGAATTAAAATCTGGCTTTCTTCTCTCCTCTTCCACTCCCCCCACTGAACTGAAAAGCTTCTGCCATCATCTGCTTGTAGAAGGGCAAAGGCTTCAGGCACCCGTCTTTTTCTGTGCCAGCATCATTGTAATTACATGAGCAACCACCAGTATAGTAAAGGAGTCTTTTTCTTGTGAGTCTGCCTGTTTGTCCAGCCTGGAAGGAATATACTTTTGGTGTCTTTCCTTGTGCATCCTCATGCACGGCAACTTGGCTGCTAGCAGCTTTTCCTGCCTCACAGGGATAGATATCCAGGAGGAAGAAAGTAAATGAGAGTGCCCAAGGTGCCTCCCAACATGATTAGGTTTGTCTTCTGAATTATTGCTGCCACAAGCTAATGAACATTTCTACCCCAGCTTTCTCTCACAAGGACAGAGAACTCTCTTGGTTTAACAGGATTTTCCAAATATTTGTTCTTGTGGTTACAGGCTATGCAAGCCAGAAATGAGAAATATTTTCACTGTTTGAGGCAGCTGCATAAAAGTAATTTAAAAAAAAAGAAAATAAGCAGCTATAGAAATCAAGAAATGCAATGAATGAGCTCAGAGCCCTCAAACATTACCTCAGACCTCAAAGACAGAGAAATTTGCAGTGATCTTTTGCAGCGTAATTCTTTGACATCTTCTAGACGTTCAAGTGCATGAATACAGTTTTGTGGTATGTGTGTGTGAGTATGTATATGTGGTGTGAGTGTGTGTTTATGGGCTGATTATTTATGTGAACTCTGGCATGGGTTTGTGTATATACATTCAGGGCTTACTCTTTGAGCTGGGAGTGTTTAGCCTGGAGAGAAGGAGGCTCAAGGATGACCTTACTGCTTTTACAACTACCTAACAGGAGGGTGTAGAAAGGAGGGGATCAGCCTCTTTTCCCAGGTAACAAGTGATAGGATGAGAGAAAATGGCCTGAAGTTGCACTAGAGAAGGTTTAGATGGGATATGAAAAAATTCTTCACTGAACAGTTTACCAAGCTTTGTAGCAGGCTCTCTAGGGATGTGTTGGAGTCACCACCCCTAGAAGTATTTAAAAGTCATTTAGATGGGGCACTTAGGAACATGGCTTAGTAGTTGGCAGTGCTGGGTTAATAGCAAGACTCAATGATCTTAAAGCTCTTTTCCCATCTAAATGATTCTATGACTCTATGATTCTAAATCTATTTTCTGATGTTTACTTAAGCAAATAATAATCCAATTGTACTAACAGCACTTTGCAGCCCGAACACTTGGGGCACTGCAGAACAACAATAGAAATGCTTCAGAACACAATACAAACACACTATTAAAAACATCTTATAATTCAAATAAAGCATGCTGAGTTTCTGAGAGGCAAAGCCATGGACATGTCAGAAGGGAATAAATATGTGGTTACAATGGTTTTGTTTCAAAGCACAGTGTCAGAAAATATGGTTTAGATGGATTTAACAGAAGAGTGATGGTGGGGTGAGTTCCTCATGCCAGAGGCCTCTCTGACAAAGACTGACTGTAAAAGCTGAGCCGTGTCTGGTGCTGACACATGGTCAAATTAAGCCTGAAGGAAGCAAGCCTGGGTTATTGCAAGGATCAGCTCTGTAAAGGGCTTTCAGTGAGCAGTATCAGCATGTGACAGTTGCTCTGCTTCAGAGGAAGCAGCCATAGTGCTGAACACAGGGCAGGTGAAATTTAATCTTTGCTATTTTCACCTACTACGGATTGAGGGAGTGACCTCCTAACCAATGTGGGAGCCATGTGAAGAAACAAGAAATGACACTGTGAGCCCAGAGGTGAGGGCTGCTGAATAAACAGCAAAACCTGTTGTTCCTACCCATGGCCCATCCCAGGTACAAAAAAAAAAAAAAAAAAAAATCCCCTACCCTCCTCTTTTATTACCCTGAGCCCTTACCTTCTCAGAGATTTACCCAGAGAAACACAAGTCAGCCCACCGGGAGCACCAGCTTCCCTGCTCAGCCATCAAGGACACCTGGCAAATGCCACTGGAGCAGTTGTTATTCCTCTCATGTATTATCTCTGAACACAGCACAGAGATACAAAGGCAGCAGAAAGTCTTGCAAACAAGAACCTCATGATTTGTTGAGAGCCTTCTCCAAGGCTAGTGCTATGCAACAGGAGCTGCATCTGGCTAGAAGTGCCTGCCTCCAAGGCTACTGAAAGTCAAATAAGCCTGTGTTTGTTTGTTGTGCAGCAAGCAGAGCTCTAAGCTGGATGCTGCCCAGTGCTTTCCCCATGTAAATTGGGGAGTTCCTGCTCAGATGCCAAATGTTAGAGCTGCCTTTGAGTGCCTGACATTGATTTCAATGGAACACAATTGCTGAAGCTTGATTCTCACTGAACAAAATGAAAGACCTGAAGTAAAGTTGTGCCTGGTGGAGCCGAGTTTGGTGTAGCAAGAGAAAGGAGGAACACTGCCCTCTGGCTTTTCAGCTCTTTGGAATAGGCATTTTTAACGCCCAGACTCCCATAGTATTCCAGGAAAAATGCCAGGAAGTTCTCAAAGGAGCTTAGGGTCAGGGCTGAGCCCTGCTGTGGATGTGCACAGTGAACTAGAAATAGTGCTGGGAGGCAAGAGTACTGAAGAGGGAAAAAGTGGTAACCAGGAAAGCACCAACACCGCAGTGGAGCATGGGTGTCCAGTATCAGCTGGCTCAAGGAGGTACCAGGAGACCATGGATCATGTTGGTTGTCTCACTGTCATTACAGCAAAAGATCCCATGACCATCTTTCTGATTGTCTTGACAACTCTCTGCCAAAGGCCCACCCTGTGAGAGACCTGAAGCAGTGTAAAAATAAACCCTGTACTTTAATAAAATCCTACTGACATGAACACAATCACGAATTTCACATGTCAATTCAATCACAAATGTGGCATCTGTATTTTCACTCTAATTTAAAGAACATTGAATGATCTTGACCTAAACTTTAATTTAATATAACCAGGTAGGGAAAGAGCCTTCAGTGTATAGACAAAATTACTTATTTACTTTATCAGAATAGAATAGAATAGAATAGAATAGAATAGAATAGAATAGAATAGAATAGAAATTAGTTACCAATATTTGTAGAGCACTCAGACAATGAGTGCTTAGGCTCTTGGAGTCTCCTCTCGAGAAAAGGACTCAAAAGAGACTGTTCTACCATCTTTGTGTTCCCTCCAGCAGCTTTCCCTTTGTGAAGGGTAGGAAGGGGGTCTGGCTGGCATGGGGCCTACTGGAATTTCTTCTCTTTTACAATGGCAGTACCCCCAAATGTCTAATTGTTACCTGACATGTAGGGTGCTGTGTATCTCAGGTGCAATGCTAAGTCTGCACTCCCAATGAAATCACTGGGGGCTGAGAGAATGAGAACTTTAAGTAATATTGAATCAAGAACCAGAATAGTTTAAAATTTATACTATCAGAGTCACTACTGATATTCTTCAGTCTGTGCCTTAGCTGGAAAGGTTCCTTTGGAAATAAACCCAGCATTTCTGCAAGACTCAGAGGCAGAGACTTCAAGCTGACCCACCTAGATTTATCAAGCGGGACCATGTAAGGACAGACACAGCAGCTCTGTCATTGCAAGGTTAAATGTTTGAAATCTAATATACGAAAGAAGGTGAAACACCAGGATATATTGGGCCAAATGGTATAATTAACCCCCAAAGGAGGACTGAATTCCACATGTCCAGAATCTCTTAAGTGCTACCTTCCTCTCCAGAGACCTCCCATTATACTGCCTCATGTATTATTAGTGACATTAGACCTATATCTATGGCCTCTCTCCCTGTCACAGTCCCTACACATCACACACTGACATTGTCCTTTCCTCCTTCATGAGGAATGACATTTTTGACATCACCCTATGAGCAAGGAGTAAAGAAACAACAAAGCAGCAAGCTATTGCAGGATGAAACTGCACAGATCCACCTAGTTAGTGATCTGAGAATTTTACAGGCAAGTGATGTAGGTTTCTTCTTCTTCTCATGGAAGCAAAAAGGATACATGGAAGAAAGAGTCTTTCCCAGTCCAGGGCACCTGGTGGGAAAGCAAGAGTGTTCAGAAACTTCCAAAGTTCAATTCATTCTTTTAGGGCACAGTTACACTTTTGGGTGTTTGAATTAAAAAACCTCCTGGGGCTTCCGTGTTCATTTTGAGAAACTCCTTTCTTATGTGAAACACTTCCCTTGGACATATGGGCATGAGGAAGTGTTGAAAATGTGCAGCCTGGGAGAAAAGTCTGGAAAGGCCAGCTATTCTAGGCATAGGTTTGAAGATGGTAAGGAGAGACACTGAGGCTACTTCTGCCTTCCTGTTTTATTATTCTCCTTTTTCCCCTTCATTTTTGCCTGAAAAGAACTTGACAATAATGATCAGCTGTAACACAAATAGCAGAAAAGGACAGATACCTAGAAACTAATAGAGGATATGCTTTTCTGGGATTGGGCTGGGGTCCATAATAGTGTTGGAAGGTACTGAAGAACCTGACTGCCACATAGCTCCAATCTCTCTATGCAGTTTCTCACTTAGTTTTCCTTGGTGCCAGCACTATATTTATACAGCAATGTTATATGTAAAAGAAAAAAACCAAAGCGTTTAGTACTGCCCCATTTTCTGAAGTTCTAGCTCAATTTTAAATCAGAGTTTACTCAAGTTCCTTCTGGAGAAAGAGCTGAATGATGATTAAATAATGAGCATGTAGAAAGGAAATGGATAAACAGAATATGGAATGTTTATCCTGGAATTTTGTCTATTATTCAGCCATTACCCTCTGTTTATGTACAAACAGGTAAAAGGATGGGTACAAATATGTTCCAGCCTAGACAAAGTAAAATTGATGGAGACTAGAGATGCCAGAGCAAATGAGATCTCTGAGGGCTCAGAAACAAACTCTCTGACATATCCACTCAATATTCATTGAAATGAGCTCAGGAAACTTTGCTCAATTAAAGACTGGCTGCGGGGGAAAGCAGATCCAAGCTGAACTCTGCAGAAGTGTTTTCCTGGATGCCTAAGATCTAGGTCAAAAGAAACATAATTGTCGAAGGGATGCAATATGTTATAATGACATCTTCCAGAAGCAGTGTTCTGGAGTTCTCTGGTTTAATAATGCTCATCTTTCACAGTTACACTACTGCAGTGTTAATGTCTGTATGGCTGGCTTAGTAGCACAACTGTACCTGGAAATGCAGATTCCCATGGACAAAGTGAACTTTTTACCCTATGAGTCAGTGAATAACAATTAGGACAGATTCTTTTCCTAATGATATTAAATGTGGACTGAATCCATGAAATTCATTGCAATTTCAGCAGTTTTATAGTAGTATAGACTATTTTACCCTATTTAGTTGTGATGCTGCAGACTTATATTGATAAAATCATATATCTAGTGTCCATTTCATTTGGAGAGAGGAAACTACAGATGACTAGAGCCAGCACTTTTCATCACCTCCCCAAACTCCCCATAAAAGCTCCAGAACAGGCATGACTTGACCAGGTTAAGCAAACTAAACAATGCCTTCCCACACCAAGCCATATTGATGGTACCACTGCAATAACAACCTATGTTTCTGTAGTACCTTTCATCCCAAAGGAACCAGTGAGGGAACCTGTTTACAGGCTTTGGTGGAATGCTTTGACTCTCCTTTGTTGCACATGAGCTTATTAATTAAAGGTATTTTCATAGCCAGCACTTGCAGCATGTTCTGCTTCCCTCTGCTGCAAAGTCCTTCCTGGAGCCTATGCAGCTCAGCCTGAAGCTCTGGAAGGCCACACCACCCACTGACCACCCAGAAAACCCCCATGTCCAACTGAAGCTGTGAATGAATGTGAAAGGCTGCCAGAGAAGAGCCACATTTTGCAGGTGAAAAATCAGCAAAATCTCACTGCCCTATACAGTGAGGCATGAGGTGGGTTGTAAATCTTTAAACAATGGATAAATGGCCTGACCTATCAAATACAAAATTGGATGAAGCATACGCAGAGACTTACCAGTCTTAAGAGAGAATCTAGGTCAGATGGGGGCCAAGCAAAAGCTGAGCACTTTCATCATGTTGCATTCTCAGGTTATGCCATGAATATCCAACACAGAGAGGAAAATCTCTCCTTTACCTCCACTTTTGGTAACAGCTCTCATGACACTGAAGGTAGAATATAATTTAAGTGAATTTGATAACTAACTCTGGAAATAAGGGAATTAGAGCCATCAGTAAATCTTTTCACTTCAGAACCTAAACAAACAGGATCAAATTGCTATCTGGTGTGATCGAATTGAATTCTGTGGATTTATAACCACAGATGAACTTTAACCAATAAAGAGAAGAATGTAAATGTTTTATTCTGATACTTGTGACATAGCAAGCTAATATAGCTATGCAACGAAGAGAAGATTTCTAAGCACATTTTTCTAATTTAACTCTCACTTATAATCGAAAGTAATTAAATACATTCCATTAAATTAGAGGAAGCAGAAAAGAACGCTGAAGAATGTCACTTTATTCGTGGGACTGAGATGTATTTTATTATTTCCTGCTGTTTATCTTTAGCTCTGCAAGCAGGAGTTCACATTTATGTTCAGTTATCAGCTGCCAACCTAGAGCCCATTGGAAGATGCATGTCATTTCCAGAAGGATCTTAATAAACACCACCAGTGGAGTGGCATTTCACACTTGGCAGTTCATCTGTCAGAGCAAGACATAACTTCAAATTATTTCCATGCCCATTCTGCAAGTGTTTGTGGAAGACAACTAATGCCCATAAGATAATACTTAGGGAAGACACAAGTTAGAGAGAACTCACTGGTTTCATTAGGAGGGAGCACAGCTCAGCAAGCTCAGTGGTGACACTTGTGTTACCATTGACATGCTATGCCAGGTTCATCCAGCCAGTGGAAGAAAATGGAAATTTCCTTCCATTTCCAGCATTCCATGGCTCTGGGGGGTGCCACTGCCAAACCTCTCTCAACTGCCTCATGGTGGACAGAGCATCTGCAGGGGGAGATAGGGCCCAAACCAGTGCTTGCATTGCACAGAAAAGCTAAGAAAGCACCCTTCGACCTCCATAGGAGCCTGCCTCCTTAGCAGTGTCAGAGTTATAGTCTTCTGTTTCCCTAAGAAATTCTGGAAGCTGCCAAAGTTACTCCAGCTTAAGAATACGGCCATAAAGTTCATACATGAATCAAGCAGGTGAAAGTGGTAGCAGTCACCCAAGTGCTGCCCATGTCCCTCTGGACTGTGCTTCCATTGCCTGGCAATGTTCCTCCCTCCCCAGTTTCCCATCTCTTTATCACCTTCCTCCAATTCTTGGATAAGAGGGAGAATGGGATGATAGCAAACAGAGAAAACAGCATGCCTGACTCACAAGCAGGCAGCAGAAACTGAAGTAAGTATGGATGTCTTGCATTCTCTCCCCAGTGTAGGGGCAAAGGCACAAAGAAAGGCATGCATCCACAGAATCTCAGGAAAGGTGTGCATATGAGCAGTGCATCTAAGAGAGGGCATGGCTGAGAGTGTGTCCCCACAGCACTACGAGGTTGTAGTAGGTCTTGAGAAATAGGAGCTCTGCAATTCTGGACATGTAGCCCAGAGGTTTTTTTTCCTTTTCTGCTTGTCACCATAGATATTACTGCATCATTGCACTGCAAGTTCACCACTCCCATCTACTGCCAGCTAGTAACTACTGAGTTTGAGGACAGACACACACACACAGACCCACACACACTCTCTGAGAGTGTGTAGCTCTTCTCGCTCCCGACAATACTTTGACAACAAGGTTGTTGTGACTTTTCCTGTTCTAAGAAAATCTATCCATCAGCTTCCCCCAGATCATGAAACATTTTTTTCTGGGGCACTTCTACAAGAACCACTCCATTCTACAAAGAGTTAATGCGGAATGCAAATAAAATATATATTTGAAAGGCTGACAAAGGTACGACAAAGCTGGAGGCTACTGAGCAATATCTGCTCCTGTGAAGTGTAAACTCACTATATTTTTTTTGCCCCATAGCTTAACCTAATTCTGAGCTTGGTAGAAAGGTGAAGAGCAGGGTCTTTGGACATGGCAAGATCAGCAAATTTCAGTAGCTCAAAGGTGTGTGTGGTTTTACACTTCTTCTTTAAGCCCAGATGCTAACCATGCTAAAATGCAAGTTTATTATGCAACCTGGCAAGATTTCAGCGATTTTATTGAAAGGGCATTTTGTTATGTTTATTAGATTTGTCAAAAAGGCATTTTATGATGTTTATGAGATAGCATATAAATTTATGAAACTGTAACATTTTTGTCAAAAATAGCCTTTGCTGGAAATCAAATAATGCAAGTAGTAAAACCTCCCATCAGAAAAATCCAGGCAGAATTTTCCATCAGGCAAGGTACAGACTCATCCACAGAACAATCTGTGAAATACTGTCAATAAAATCCATGCTGTAAAGCAGTGGAAAAGATGCTGGGTGCATGCAGGAAGGCTGCAATGCTCCCAGCTGGGTGAAGATGTGGCCCTTCTGTCTGAGGTCCTTGCCTGACAACAAGTGAGGAGCCTGCTGGTTTTGTTGTCCTAGCTTTTGCAGGAGGAAGGAACGAGCTTCTGGGTTATGTTGTGTACTGCAGCCCATAATAATCACTTGTCCCTCTGCTTTCCAGAGCACAGCTGTCTGGGGTTGACATAGTGCACAGGAATGAGCCACAAGCACATCCTCCATCAGTCTCTCCTCTATCTCCAACCCAGAAGCCTCTTCTGCAGGGTTGTTCTTTCCTTTTGTTGCTGTTGTTGCTTTTCATTTACTGCTGTTCATTTCTCTCTCACTCCTACACCCTCTTCAGGTAAAAAGCTGTCTTGTATTTCTGCTCAGAGAGCTCCCTTCTTCTCCTAATTTTTTTCTTTTGTTCATCCTCCGCAATACCATCAAGATGTTGTGAAACCCTTGATCCCTTCCCTTTTCTGTCTTCCTCAGGATGTCAGTTCGGTACCTGCAATTGATGCTCTCCCCTTTCTTGGAGACTGATGTGGCAGCAGGACAGGCTGACAAACAGATGAAGCCATTACTGTGGCAGCTGGGATCTTGATCACAGCCATGACAACATTTCCAAAATGAGGATTTTGGAATGCCATTCCCAAGTCTCTCTTCCCAAGCAGGGGAAGATGTAGCAACAATAAGATGTTTCCCACGCTGCTTCCATTTTGCTGAGAAACCCTAAAAAGCTGGAAAGGTGGTGGGGATGAGAGGCATTGGGAGGTTAGGCAGGAGAAATCCATGCACTAAGGAGCTGAAAGAGTAAGGATGGGGAGAGAATGAAGTCAGCCCGGCCTGTGTGTCAAGGCACACTGTTCTTATGCTGGAGAGGTTCATCCTGCCATGAATCATAGAATCATAGCATTTCTGAGCTTGGAAAAGGACTTCTAGAGTCCAACTGTTTACCTAGCACTACCAAATCCACTGCTAAACCACATCCCTATTTCTGCATTTACATTTACAGCTTGTTCCATGATGTATCAAAATGAAACATACCTAATACTCATACAGGCTTAATAGCAATAACCACGGCTAAAATACTGGAAGAAATAAAAAACTAAATTCATGAAAGCTTGCAATTTCTAACTGGTAATTTTTGCACTGTTTTTATGTGTTCTAAGGTACGCAGTGAAAATGGCATAAATGTACTATTCCTAGAGTGACTGTTGTCTTTTAAACAGTTGCTTTTCAAAACACACATGATATTTTGATATTGGAAAAGCAAAAAGAGTGTTGCAACTGTAGTATTCCAATTTCAAGTTTTTTATTAAATAAGGCCCTGAAGGGCAGAGAAGGGAGCTTTTTGAAAGCAGAGCACAGACAAGGGAGATGTGATCTCTTTGTGTAACCAAAGAGTCGTCTCACAGGTCATCACGTCACCAACAACCTTTCTGGACCTGCTTTGTCTTGCGCTCTGGTGAGGAGGTGCAGCACCGCCCTGCTCGCTGTTCTCCCTCGTTCCACTAGGGGACACATTCAAAGCACAATGCCTAGACCTAAACTCTGCTGATGCCAAGAGTGTGACTGGGAGAGTGACCAGCCTAGGGGTATTTAATCTCCTTCCATTTCCACACATCTTGTTTTGGGAAATATACCTCATAAAATGCCATGGGAGCTGAAAGCTGACAGTGTCCATCAAATAGCAAAGTGCTGTGTTAATTGCCCAAGCTCTCCCTAGCTGCAGTAGACTTGGACGCCCCTATTAAGTATTTAATCATCTGAAAGTGCTGCACTGTCATTAGTTTGATTGAGGTGCAGGCATGTACCACAGTGATTGGCCTGGAAAGTATGAAAATGCAAAAGGCTGGGAGAATGGGGATGGTAAATAAGTGACAGTGTGCAATTACTATGCAAATTTTAGAGGAATGATCATCACCAAACAAAACTTCCTTGGCATGGATGCTGCTTCCAGCAGACTTAGAATCCACAACCCAAACAGAGTGAAGAAACTGCCTAATTCTTTTGGCCTAAAATGACATCAGTTGCAGGACTTGCAGAACACATTTATGTGCCTTCCCTCATCCCTCCCTCTATAACCCCAAGATACACCTGAACATGAAGTATACCACCACCATTTTGAGCACTCTTTTACTCCAGCTGTACAGCTAGTTTATGCTGTATTTAAGGAGCATCTTTGTCTGGGTCTGTCCAGGGTTTTTGTTTGTTTGTTTTTCCACAGGGAAAAGGTCCTAGGTTTACAGGAATTTTGCATTCTTGTAGCCCTGACTAAGTTGGGACAAGACTCTTCTCTTCCACCAGCACAGATCACAGCACACAAGCTTCTGTACCAAATATCAGACACAAAGCCTTAGGGAAGAAGTTGGTACATGAAACATTGACAGAGAACTTGTTTACAGACTCAGAGTTTTTTCTCCCATTTTTGCCAGTTTTATTCCATCCCTGTTGCAATGAGCTATATCCTAAGCACATCCTTCTCCATCATTTTAGTATATACTCCTATATCTCCAGGTCACTCTCAGCATGTCTGATCAGCCTGCTTTTCCTGGGTGTATGAATGACCCATGAATCCTGAATGACTCCTCATTTTCTGGGCAAGGAGATTGTGAGGTGTGGAGTAGTGCATGAGATTTTGATTATGTATTCACAGGCTACTTTTGGGTACATGCACCATTAGCTGAATCCCATTAGCTTGGCCCTTGATCCAGCAAGAACCTACAGGTAAGCAGATAAAACAGCCCTGGCATGAAGAAATATCACATGGGATATCAGCAAGGGGCCAGGTAGAAAAGTTCAAAGTATAGATGTGTGCGCACAAAACTTAATACACCGTAGCTCATCCAAAGGTTTTTGCACAAGCCACTTTTTAAATAAATCCAGTGTATCAAAAGTGAACAGTGACTTGCTGTAGTTCACTGTGTGAATTCAAAGTGTTTCAGGTTTGTAAGGAGAGGGTAGTACAAAAGCACAAATAGAATAAGCTGGCCATTAGGTAGCATTTGTCATGTGGCTGTGAATAACTGAGGAAAGCACGTGAGCAGCACATACGAGAGAGCCACAAAAGAAAGGAGGATCAGAGGGAATGTTACAGATCCTTCCTCTTTAGAATTTATTAAGCTCACTGACTGCTCATTTGTTTAATTAAAAATAAAAGATTAGTGAAAGACCTCCATGGCTCTTAGATGATACATTAAGGATACCTTAATTCAGCACTTCGGGCTGGTACCCTTTGGACTGAACATTGCCTTACCATAATCCCGTAATATCAAGATGCTCCCCATTACAATAGAGCTGACTTTGCCCTCTCTTCCTGGAGCCTCATAACTGCACTTGATAGTTATGAAAGGAATGTATGAAGCAGAAATGAAATAGAAAGAACAGTATGACTGCAGCTTCATGATTTTTACTCCAGTCCAGATGAACTTGGAAACATTTCTAGGCAAGCTTTTAAAGTCGGGGAATATTAAGGCATCAGGTTTTTTAAGTCTATCAGCACTGACACTGATTTAGTATTTTTCGTATCACTTTAAACACCAGGATTCATAGACAACCTGTCAGACTTTCAGAGGAGACTGTCCTAGCATATTGAGGTCACAAATGTCTTGGAAACCAGATGTCCTTAATATCTGTGTGTTGTTAGCAGATCAGAAGAGTTTCTTGTCCACTGAGAACCTCGCTTTGCCTCTGGTAACCTGATATGGATTACTTGACCAAGGAGAATTTGCTTCATACATAGAGGTGGCTATTGCCAGTACTGGTGAAGACCTGAGATCTTCCAAGGTTTGGAGCATTGTTTACTGTGGGAACAACTTTGCAGCACTGCGCTTCAGAGCCTTTGGAAAAGAACCAACAGGGGTGGAAAAAAAAGCATGGCTCTGAGGGGCTCAATCACCCCTCCCCAGTGCAGTTTGCATACCTCATGATGGGATGGCAGTGCGTATCTGTCAGCTGAGTCCCACTTTCCCTTTCCTTCCACCTGCGCTGCCACAGATAGGTTTGCATCCTTTCTTTTCCCTGGGCCTGTGGAATCCTCTGTCTGCACACCATGAAGCCTTGATGCTCCTGTAAGATAAACAGAAGGGTGTGTGAGAGACTGGATGTGTTCCAAACTACCCCCTGGGCAGCTCAAAGCAGAGCAGCTTGCGGCTGAAGAGATGGCAGCCTTCGAAATAGCTGAGCTCCCCCGAGCCAGGGGCTTGAGTTCCAACAGGGCCAATTCAACCAGCTATTCCCAGTTACCCAACTGCACTCCATGTATCTTCCTGTCTCTAATGCTTTAGATAAGACATCACATCCTGAACGGGTGCCTGCTTTGTATGCCTGCAACATATTTTGAAGCACTCTTGGTGAAAGCTGGGTTTTCCCCAGTGATTCTGGGTAATGTTTGCACCAGGAATTATCCAAATATCTAACTGACAAGAATCCTAGACCTTCTGGGAAGTAATTTTTTCTGGGGAGGTATTCAATAGATAAGATATTCTGCTATGTATATATCAATATTTGCAATTTCTAAGAACAAATCTGGAGTCTCACTGAATAAGTGGAAGAAATCATGCATATTTTGACAGTGCTATGTAAGCACTTTGGGCCTCATTTCTAATTTATGATGTGCTTTGGGATTAAAGGTGTCCTATAAATATTTGTAAGATAATTATTAGTAACTGTATCTCTGCAAGTCCCAAAACAGTCAGCTAGGAACAGATACCGGGTGTTCTGCATGTTTGTCAAACCAAATATAACTGCTATAGGAGAGTATTTCTCGTCTTTTACTAGAATGAAGCAGAGAAACAGTATGAACAAATATAATTTAAAAAACCTTCTGAATTACATGTACCCTGATTGCTCTTGCAACACAGATTTCAAATTTTGCACTGTTTTCTAGGGGTTGATTTTTACTCTATAGTCTTCATCTGATTTTACAGTCAGCATTACTTCAAGCTTATTACATTTGTAACACAATACAACTGCAGCACCATGAATTTAATTTTATTTACGTTTCAGAGTTATTCAGCTGGAATAAATTGAACACAATTTGATTGAAACTGTCCTGCAGGACTGACTTGAGGCCCATTCAGCAAGAGTGCTTTATAAATAATGGCAGCATTTAGTACACAAAAGACACCCTCTTGAACTGGAGAATTTGCAGGAGTCGTTATCTGATGAGGGAAAAGCGACATTGCCAAGCATAGGGCTAAGATGAGCACTTCTTCTCTGGAGCCCACTTTTCACTGCATGTGCCTTCAGAAGAGACCTTGGCTGGAGAGCATGATGACCACACACATATAGCTCCCACAGAAAGCAGTTCCTAACTTGGGTGTTTCACTGGCACAAAAGGATCAGCACTCCGTTAAACTCTTCAAATGATGGAAAACAAATGTGGGAGATCAATGTTTGTTTTGTAGGGGCCCTCAGAAGTCCCAGTCAATGGCAGGGAAGCTGTTGTGAAGAAACTTTGCAGAAACAAATAGACCATTCCTACCTTCCTGGTGTATGTTAGGGGCAGCAGGGGCACCTGGGCACACAGGGTTGTTTGGTTTGAGTCCTGTTTGTCAGTGTGATGGAGAGCAGCCACATCGCTGGCAAGCTTTTCATAGGCAACACAGTGAAGGAGTGTTTTCAACAGAGATTTGGGAAGATAATGAGAGTATTTGCTGCTGTTTACCAAGATTCTTCCCAATAGCAGCAAGGAAAAAAGCTCAGAAGTTGTTCCTATAAAAATGTTAACAAGTGAGAAGTAGAGACTGACAGAATGAAGAGAAGGAGACAACATTGTCATAGTAAAGAAAAGCTCTTTGGCAGGGTGGGAAGGGGCTTGACAGGAAAGAAAAATAGTTTGTGTTTGATGGAGTAAAGAAGAGGAATGTAGTAGAGAGGAGAAAAGAACGTGTAAAATCCTCAAACTGATGGATTAAGAGGATGATCTTTATAGCAGTATTTTGCAGGGATGTGCATAGACTGAAAATAAACTTGGCAAGACCTAAGAGAAGGATGTTTCAGTAATCAAAATGCAAGACAGTTGAATTTTGGCCAGGTTAGATAAGGCCATCTGATGCTTTTTAATGGGAAGACTAGACTACTAGCAGCAACTTTCTCATCTTGTCTGGAAGTGAAAGGAAGTTTTGAATCAATTTTTCCTTCTGATTATCATTGGGTTTTGCTCCAAATTCTGACAGCCTGCAGCATCCATGAGATAATCCCATTCACATCTGTGGGATGACATAGAATCACAGAATTGTTCAGGTTGGAAAATACCTTCAAGATCATCCATCAAGTCCAACCATTAACCCAACACAGTGAAGTCCAACACTAAAGCATGTCTTTAAGTGCCACATCTAGACACCTTTCAAATAGGTTTAGGGATGATGACTCCATCATTTCCTTGGGCAGCCTGTTCAATGCTTGACAACCCACTTGGTGATGGTTGAGGGAACTTTGGTGTCCTGCCACCTCTCTAACTGAGCTCATGTAAGTCCTGAATGAGAGCTGGAAGATATTACTGTTAGGACAGGTAAGTGAGATTTGTTGGTGCTGATTTGGTGGTGTCTAATAGGTGGGCAATCAAGGTCAATTCTCTTTTGGAACTAGCAGAAGAAAAGGGGAATTTTGTTTCAGACCACTGAGATTTTTGTGATCCGTCAGCGAGACATTTGATTATGAAGAAACAGAATTGCCATGCTATACCAAACAAATGGACCATGTAGCTTAATAATCCTGCTGTGACAGGGCCTGTAGAAACAATTCAGATTAAATACAAGGAATCTAGCAGAAGACAAGTAGGGAATGACTTGCCAAATGGGGAAGTTTCTTTTTAATTCTTATCAGTTAGCAACTAGCCTAGGCCCTGAAGCAAGAGGGCTTATATCCTTCCATAACAAAAGAAAGTATGTATTCTATTTAATAAGAACATCCCCAATTACATTATCCATATAAATGTCTAATCCCTTTATTTAAATCCTACTAATCTCTTAGGCTTAATGTTATCTTATGGGAATGAGCTAATTAGGCATTGTATAAAATGTATTTCCTTTCAGCAGTTTTATATTTGCTGCCTTATATTTCCACTGAATGTTCCCTTGTCCTTGTATTCTGGGAGCATGAATAGGAGCATCTATTTCTCCCTATTTCTCCTTCTTTTTAGTACCCACATTTTTCACATCCCAGCCAGGGACTTCCTCTCTGATGTACAACTTCCAGTGTTTCCAGATATTCCCCAGTCAAACACCACATTCAGATCGCTTTGCAATTTCTGCCACTTGTATCTGAGAGCCTAATTCAGTATCTTTACCAAACAGAACCCACTGCAGGGAAAAAGGATTGTGCCATTGACCCAACCAAAGGCGTTACCATGACTGCAGGCTGGTTTGGCCAATACTCTGAGTAGACTGGCATTATCTGCAAATTTGAGCACCCCGCTGAGCCTTGAGCAGCAGAATCCACTGCACTCTCACAGTTCCTTTCCTGAGGCACTACAGTTCCAGGAAAACCTTGCAAGTGCCTGGGTGCTCTCCACCACCGCTTCCAGAGGCACCATCCTACGCCTGCCCATGCAGGATGCCTCTGCCATTGCTCCATCTCCTGTGAGGAGGCTCCATGGCAGTGTCCAACCCACCTCTAACACCCCACCTTGCCCTGCCTTGGTCCAAACAGTGAAATAATAGCCATGGCAGGGATTAAGGAAGTGTGATGCTGCCAATCTTCACCAACTTTAAAACTGAAAGCTAATTCCTATGCTTTGTTTCCAGCCCTTTTGCAGGTGTTCGATGCTTCTTCCTCTCACCTTTTACCCACTTTGCCTTTTTAAGTATCTTTGGGGGAGGAGGGGAAATTGATACATGTTTTCAAATGACCAAATAAAATCAGACAATTTCTTCACATCCTGTGCAACCCTGCAGTGGTACTGGAGTCATGATAGTAACGCTTAGTTCTTGCTAGGCTATAAAGAGCTTGCACGGAGCAAAATATAGAAATTATAAAGGATTTCTATATTCTGGTACAATATTTCTTCTGGCACTCATCCAAGCTTCTCAACATTGATTTTTTTTTTCTCAGAGCTTATACAGGAAGCCAAAAAACCTTTATATTGAACCCAAAAGTAAACTGATCACAAGCCAAAGATAAGTCCTCTCTCTGCAGCTATCTGAACCATTATAGCAGCATTTATTGAGTGCCTTTATTTTTCTGGTTTTAATCCACAGAGTGCTGACAGCTCCAGAAAGATCTTTCTTAATGGACTTCAATAGTGGTGCAGTGCTAAACTTATATAGCACCTGCCACACCAAGGCATCCCTGTAGACTTCCCAAATAATAGAGTTTAAAGCTTCTGCTTTCACAAGCCAAAGGCAAGGCTCAAGAGAACAAAATTAGGTTTAGCTTTTAAAATATTGACAGACTTGACATTATTAATTTCAAGAGGTGAATTCATCACTGCTGGAATTGATTGCAAGGGAGAAACCAGGGGAGGATCAGCAGAGACAGTATTGGTCAGGTCACAGCCACACACCTCCGTGGGATCCCAGGAACGAAAACCTTTGTTCAATGTGCAGCAATTGGATGTTTACAGCTGTTTAAGCCACTGCAATTAAAATCAGTCATCCAGAAAAGCAACAAGAAATCTGAAGTCAGACTTGCTGTATTGCATTTTGAGCTTTCATGCAGTACCTTCTATGCAATGGTCTGAAAGCATTCTACGACTATTAAGAGGTTACATCTCCCTGAGAGAAAAAAGATTAAAGGTATTGCAAACCAAGACACATAAAGATCAAGCAATCTGTGGAAATTAATTCATAGTAGTACCAATAGCAGAAACTCAGAAACTCAGGTTCTCAGATTCCCCATTCATCACTTAGTCAACAAAGCCTCCTGAAACTCCAAGAGACCAATGTGTTCCATGAATTACTTCTCTTTCACTTTGGTCCTAATCCCAAGAATGGATGTATAGGTGTTATTAAGGCTAAGATAGCATTAATAATTGTAGCTTTTAACTGGTATAAAGCAGGTGTCATTTCCTTTCATCAACAGGATCTCATGCTTTGAAAGCCAAGAAAGCAGGAGAAGAACCAGGTCTTGTGTTTTCTGAGCAGACCAGTCTTTCAGGAATAAATTAAACATGTCAGAAACAATTTGCAGATCACTTGAAGAAAGAATACAAGGAGATGCTGAGATGTTTAGAACATTTATAAACACATTTGAACAGATCCTGGTAAGAGATTTTACCTCATTTCAACAGAATAGGAAACTTATTTCCTAGCTGTCTGCATGAGTTGATGGAAATTGCTTCTGAACTGTGACTGCAAAGTTCAAGACAGGTCACACTTTCCAGTAGGAAACAGGGCACATGCTTACTTAGTGTTGCAGCTAATATATATATATTTTTGCTTCCATATATTTCAAAGTTAAATGCATCTTCAATTGGTTACAGCTATTTTCTTATTCTCAAGTTAGTTATCACATGTCTAATAAATTTGTGAGCACCAATCAGTGCATCAAGCTACAAGTTCCCATTTGAAACTCCTGAAATTTTTTTTTGATAATGGCAATAAATGTTTTTGATTCAGACAGCATAAGTAATTGCATCTTACTGATATTATGCAGAACTGAGCCTGGAATAAGGCATTTTTTATTCCTCTGCTGTAAGATTGTCCTCCATGATTTTCAAACCATTCTCAGAAATTTTGCTGCCGGGCAAAAGGTGACATGTAAAATCAGCTACTGGAAGGAAATGGTATGGCTGGGCAAAAAAGTATGCAGAAAAAAAGGCAAAAAGATCTCTTCTCTGAAAGAGAAAGTTTATAGCCAAACTCAATGGCAAAAAAAATAGTCTGGGGATTCAAACTATTCTTATCATCCCATATGGGAACTCCATCCTTCCCCAAGGTCATTCTCACTTTCTGCCTCCTATGAAATCCATTTACAATCTTTTTTTGAGTGTTTATTGAAGGTGTGAAGAAGGAAATATCTCTGACTGAGCTATGTCTAGCTAGGAACCAATTTGCACCTCTCACCTAATCCACAAATTTGCAGCATCACTTCTTTACACCTATGGGCAGAGCATTTGAGTGTGGAAACCAAAATGCTAACTTGGTGCCCTTGGGCTGTCCTACATTTCTTTTGTGTCAGGACAATACAGCTGGGTAAGTCAAATAACAAATATCAAAGGCCCAGTTCTGTCACTTTATGAAAATATGGGAGTATGTCAATGCTATCCAATGAAGAAGGTACATCTTTGGATTAAACAGATCCAAAATATCAAGTAATAGTGGATTTGGACGAGAAAATGATGAAGAGATACATTATCCCAAACACCTAAGCCCCACAAAGATACAGCATAAAACGTGAGGCACAGTGCACAGTCAAGCTCCCTTTGGTTGATGTGTTAGCCTGCATGAGCTGGGAAAGAGGCAGTATAAGAAAAGAAAAGGTGTGCTACCTTTCATATCCAAAGCTGGGGCAAATAGCCATCAAGAAGCTGTTGATGCTGATACTGATAAAGGAGGAGATTGGTCTAGGCTGGGTCATGGAGCAAAGGATCAGAGAGCAAAGGGGACAAAGAATACTCAGTGGTGTTATATAGGGGTGACATGTCTAATCGGGTGGGCTTTCCTGAGAGACACTGCCCCCTAGGCAGCAAGTTTGTTGGGGGACTGAGGAGCAGCTTCAGCACCTTGCAGGGAGGAGAAAGAATGATCACAGCTTTTAGCTAGGTTTTGCCCAGGGTTGGCATGGCGTGGGACAACAAGAAAGGGGAGAGGAAGTTTAATAAGTGGGTACTTCAGCCTGGGGCTTCTAGTTTTGTACCTGTAGAGGATTTTATGTGTTTCATTGCCCAGTACTTCTGGGCACTGTCACAACATAAACTACATAGGCAGTTCTGCCTTGATAAAGTTACCAGCCAGGAACAGGGAGCCCAGAACAGATCAATATATAATGTGGGAGTCATTGGCAAACCACCTGCTTAACCAATGTCTAACAGCCTGCTGCCAGAAATAGAATACAGGAGACTAACGTGGGTGTAAGAGATTCTGCAGTAAATGATTATGGATTAAACTACAGCTAACTACTGGTAGTTTGTCTCTCATCCATTTTTGTACTGCCTTACCTATGGCTGCTATCCTCATGCATTTTACTTCAACCTCCAAAAAAGGAGAAAGCTAGACATAAACCTTTTTGTGGGGGTATAAATTAGAGCCGAGGTTTCAGTGTAAGCTGAACCCAAACTGGACACAGCTGAAACCTAGACAGCAGAGTTTAATTTTAGTAGTCCTTCAATGCCATCACATCTCCTATGCCTGTATTTTCCAGACTCTATTGCCCCTCCTTTTCCTCCAGCTTACTAGAAGCCACCTGCTTGTTTCTAGCAAAGCTGAAACCCAAAATATCACAACGTTCTCCATTGCTTCACTGCTCAGGTCTCTTCAACAGTCTGAAAAGACACTACCTGAATGGACTTCTTGCTGGGCTGAGTGCTCAGTCCTGGGTGCCCACTTGTGAGAGAAGGGGAAACAATGTGGTTTGGGTGAGCACATTGACACCTGCATAGGTGTCATGAGACAGATGAAAACAGACATAGGAAGATGGCAAAGGAAAGATTTGGGGCAGACTTATGTCTTTCTTTGGGACAGGTTAAACACAATTAGACCACCTCACTATCTGCTTTACAAGGCAATGTACCACAACAGCAAGAGCTGCCATGAGGCTGTCCCAGAGCAAGGTGACTCACAAGGCACATGGACAATTGTTGATACAAGATCAAAGCAGAGAGAGCAGAGTCCTTGTGAGAGCCCTTGGCAACAGGAGGACCAAAAAAAAACAAGAAGAGACCTTGGGACAGATTGTGTGATTAAGTGGAGCTGGAGATAATTGTGCTTTAAAGATCTCCTGGGGAATGGGCTCAGAATAAATGCAGCAGCAGAGTTGGATCTGTAGCTATGTATAAAGCAACTGATGCATTTTTCAGCATAAGACAGGAAATGGAGGACCGTGGTCTACATGAGTACATTTCTTTTGAGCAGGTCAGTGTGCTGTTAACCAGATGTGCCAATACCAGTGATGCAACATTGTCCACACAGGCCCTTAAAAGTACCAGGGCTATACTGGATGAAAACATTGACAGGAATACTAGTCTCCAAAATTTATTGGTCACAGCCTGCTACTTGGGAAGAATGCAGAAGGCTGGAGAAGAAATAATTTTTAACCATCTTCTGGTTCTTGGTTTCAACACTACCTGGATGTTCACCCCCTTTATTCCTTATTCCTCTTATTCCTCCTGTCTGAGTGCTTCCCTTTTTTTTTTTTTTTTTTTTCTCCAGAGGACAGACATGCTACAAGCTCTGATATTCACAAGCAGGATGAATGTCTAACAGCTGCCAGCTAGCTCTCCTTATTCATTCATATGATGATCAGTCAACAGGTGCTGAAATCTGCTGCCCATGCATGTGTGCAAACTAGCAAAGCTTTGAACCCCTTGCTGGAGAAGTCTCCTGATGTTCTCACAGACGTTATGCAGATGCACTGTGTTGCAGTAAAGATGAGCTTCTTCCAGTGGGCTTTGCTAGCAGCATGGCCATGTCTTCAGTGCACCAGCCGTGTGCACGAGCAGCAGCTCATAATATATAAACCACTGTTTATATATGTATATAAACCACTGGCTCCCAGGTACTTGGATTTCAGCATTTTCAGCAGTACAGCCTCCCCTGTCTGGTTGCTGGAGCCCTTTTACCTGGTGCAGCCAAGGGCCACGTGAACGATCCTGAGTGTGAGAGCAGCTATCGCCCCCCGCCCCACAGTAAATAAGCATTGCCAGAAAGTACTGGAGTAGAAGTGAGAGAGTCACAGTGTCTGGCCTTCTGGAAGCAGGGGTGTGATGGACCCATCCCAGAAATGCAGGGGTGCACCTCTGAGAGTGAGTAATGGCTGTCAACACCTACTCCAAATCATGCTCCTGAAGGACATGTGGCACCTTCTGATCCCACAAGTGAATGAACTTACTTGGTGACCAAAGTCAGTGATAACAGTACTTCACTCATAAGCACAGGCAGCTCACACCTCAGAGCTATAAACTGTATATATAAATATAAAAACTGTATTATATAAAATGTATACATATATTGTATATATATGTTGTCTATAAATTGCCTTCAAAAGGTGGTAGAAATTCCTCAATAGGGTTTTTCAAGGTTTTCTTTGACCAGGACAGCAGAAAGCTTTCTTCCCTAGTAAAATGATTAGGCCCGTGCTGACACAGTCTTAATCCTGCCTTGACTATGGATAACAGAATTGGAGAACAAAGCAGTTTGTCCCAGTTCCCATTTTGAGGTGTTGAACCATCACATTTTTTTCAGAAATGGAAGTTGTTACAGACAAAGCCACTCTGCCAGCTTTTCCCTTGGTCTTCTTAAACCTCTCATGTTAACCACTGCTGGGGGAGTTAATAGAGAAATTAATAAACCCAGCAGGTAACACAAGCAACAGTCCTAGAAACACAGACAATCTTCAGGAGGCTAATTGTGACAGCAAAGGCTTGAGGATCCCTGCTCAGAAGTCTCTCAGTTTTTGTATTGCTTCCTAAGAGCTCACTGATAGCTTCCTCTTTCCTATCCTCCTGTTACTCCTTTCTCCATTGCTATGGTTTCTGCCTGTGGTATTTCACTGAACTATTTTCAGCTTGTTAACCATTGACCTGCCCCATATTCCATCTCTTCCCACCAGCAGCCTTCCAGATGTACCCTATAGGCTGTCCTTCTGTTGAAAAGTTGTCTGTAAAATGTAAAATGCAATAATCTTCCTGAAACCAACGTGCAAACCCCAAAAGTGATTTATTCTCTCTCTCCTGCATACATCGTTTAGACATACAGGATCACTCAATGTTCCATTCCTGTGCCAGCGCTCAGCTCCACACCTGAGTGTAGGCATTTGCACTGGTCTTTTAGCCAGACTCTTACTCCACTCTCACCCCCAATTTATCCTACAAATCCACACATTTGGAGACCAGGCAGGCCAGAGTCACTGCTGAAGTCGAAGATGTGTTTGGGAAGCTGGTAAGGGTTAGGGTTAGTCGACCTTCAGCAAGTGAAGAAGCTGCAGTGAGCCTGTTCCCATCTCCTCTCCCCACTCCGAGACCTCTGCCTCCCTCACCCATACACAAACACTGACAGCCAATCTCCCTCCCACCTGCTCACAAGAAATCCTCCCTCTCACAGCAGCTGTGTGACTCTGGGGCCACCTATGTACTTGGTGTGTTACAGGCTATGAAATCTGGGGTGGAGAGTCCCAAAGACTTTGGGACAAGGTTTGCCATGCCTGCTGCTGTGGGTAGGAAAAGGGTGGCTGCTCCTTGTGCTGTGGGGAGATAGCATCTCCCTGCCTCTGCCCAGTAGTGGCTGCACACCATGCAGCCCATTCCTCTTTCTGCACTGCTGGTACCATCAACAGAGCTGCGCGGGAGCAGAGTAAGGATCAGCAGCTGGAGTTTCCCAGCTGCTCCCACTGGGGCTCGTCGTCATGAAGTTCAGGGGCTGCAGCCTCTCTCATCCAGTCTGCTCTCCACTTTCTGTCCCAACTACAATGTTGTTTGCCCAGATGAATTTCTTTCTCTTCCAGCTGGGCCAAGGTTTCTCACCATGGCTGGTATCTTGTCAGAAGCATCTTCCTAACTACTGCTTCACTTCCAGATTCTGAGTCCTAACTCCCCCAGTTCCCTGGAAACCATTCTTTCATGGCTTGCTGCTCAGATTTCTTATCTGTTGCTTTGCTGTCTAGGTTCTCCTCAAATTTCTTGCCTGACTGAAACAAAATGGGGTATCTCGGCTTTAGCAGTAGCCTGTTAGAGTGAAATGCTTTGCAGCTTGACAGAGGGGGGTACAGAAATTCCCTGCTGAGTTTCTAAGGAAAATTCAAAGCCTCAGCACTCACCTTCAACGACCACCATTTCCTCACCCCCCCAGCAAATACTCCAGCTCCTCCAGAGTGGAGTAGCAGTTCTGCCCTTTGGGTGATAGACTCCAGATCTCAGTGTTTTCAGTGCAGGGAGAGGAGAGTAGAGCACACTGTCCCAGGTACATTACCGCAAGAGGCAGGACAGGGTTCTCCAGCAGCCCCTCACCAACTCGCCTCCTCTTCAGTGGCTATTCAAGGCCAGTGGCTGCTGTTCTGGCTTGGGGAGCACTAAGCTGGTCAGGGCCACCACCTCCTCCAACCTTTCCTGCTTGTATCCTGCCATCACCTTGATGTGACAAGCAGAGTGTGAAACACCTGGGGCTCTCTAGAGGTGTGACTCCCCGCCCGGAGTCAGAAGGAGAGACACATTTAACAGGATGGGCAGAAAGTCTGACGACCACTGCAAGCACTGGTCAGTCCAGCAGATGCTGTTGCATGGCATGATAGTTGTGGCTGGCTGCACAGTATTCCTGCACGTCCAGGAGTCTGCCCAGTCATTTCCAGCCCACAGCTGGAGAAATGCATCTCAGAAGAACAGCAAGGGAACCGAGCACAAACGCGGTAGCTCAGTTATACGGCGTAAAGGAAAGCTGTCAGTGTGCACGCAGCAGGGGAAACTGTGCCATGGGTACAACTGTTAACACTTTAAACTTGTTTTATAACAGCATCAGACAAATTTGAAACAGCTGCTCTGTATGCTCTTCATTTCCAGTTGCAACGTATTTTTTTTTACTTGCTGTAAAAGAAATTGGTGCTGCTGCTGTTTACAAAATTACCCAAGCTGCACTTATGACTTCTAACTTCTGATCTTGCTGTGATCACATGGATACCATAAATGGCAGGATCAGGGTTTGCTCTGCTAACGTTGGTGCCACAGCCCTGAGAAAGCTAAATGCTGGATGTGTTATGGAGGGGAGCAGGCAGGGGCAGCAAGGGAGAACTGTCAGCCCTCATTTCATATTCTCTAAGACCTTTTGTCATTGAACTACCAAACACTTTCTCATGACACCAAGCAATTAAGCCTCCCTGACACGGGAGTGTTTATGAGGGAATTACTGCTCATCTCAGCCACGCTCAGAAACACCAGGTCAGAAGTCAGAGAATTAATAAACCTATTGAGGTGTCAAGAAATATGTTCAGTTGCCATGTCCCTGGGGCTGACATCTTCAGAGCAGTGGAGGAAAGAGCAGAAATAGCTTATATTCAAACAGATTACCGGGGCAAGCACCTTCCAATTTAATGAAGGGTGAACTTTTCAATATTTATACAAGATGAGAGTTTTATAATGCTTCTTTATCTGTGTTGCAGTAGGACCCAGAAGATCTAAGTGCAGATAAGATCCCTTTGCACAAGGCATTATGAAAATGCTGAGGACAGGTAAAGAAAACAGAAGAAATAAATAAATATTACTAATATTCTATCTTTCCATTTAACCACATTCTTTCAGCTTAAGCTGCTTTTTCAAATGGAGGGTTATGTACAGTGTTTTATCAATTTTTACCCATGCAATTTATAAACCAAGTAGCTACAGCAAAGATGATTTGGGACACCACTGTAAGCAAACCTGGACAGTGTGGCAGAGGAAGCAGGTCCTGGGAGGTGCTTATAGGAGCACCCAAAGCATGAGTTCTGCGAGACAGCCCAGACTCTGCATCGGTTGCTATATTGGGAGCTGAGCAATGTGAATGCTATTACTCGATCTGCAGGTGCCTTCTTGTGTGACCCGAGGCAGCTTGTTTCACTTTCCAAAGCTGCTTTCCTCCTGGTAAAATTGCTGCCACAATGCTTACCCTTTTTTTTTTTTTTTAAAGAAGTACTGGAAATCATTTGCTAAAAAGAACATTCAAAGGCTAAGAATGGTCATTGCTGAGTCTGCCATCCAGCACCAGGAAACGCCTAGCACGAATTCAGCATCATTACAGATTCATGAGTCTCATGGTTTCTAATAATAATGAAAGTCTCACTTATATAGAACATAGAACCATTGCAACATTTAGGTTGGAAAGGACCTTTAAGATCATTGTGTTCAACCGTTAACCCAGCACTGCTGCTAAGCCACGTCCCAAAGTGCCACATCTACTCGTCTTTTAACATCTGCAGGTTTATTTTTGTGAGAGTGATTTCAGTATTAGTTGCTGTCACTCCACTGTGTGAGGTCACTACTCACTTTTGTTTTCTTGGCATCCTCACTCCTTTTACTAAATGATGTCTAATATTCTGATTTTTTTATTTGAAACATATTATCTGGCATATTTTAGACTAGCCTAGAATGTTTGTTTAATTGCACTCCAATTTTTCCATCTGTGCTTTTTTCAAAGTGCCCTGGATTACATAAGGGGCAGGAAGGGGAAGAAATACATGTGTGGAAAAAAATAGAAGTGTTATTAATTGCCTCTGGGTTAGTCATAATAATGCAAATTGCAACTGGTTAAGAATTTTCTCTTTGACCTTGGACCCTCTATCCAGCCATTAATTGCAAAGAAATAGCACTCTCTCAGTCACAGTAACAGCAACAACAGCAGTTTTTCATTTCTAAAAACACCATCCAATAAAGACTCCTTTACCAGAGTGCCCATGAGATTGTTTCCATTTGAGAAAACGAAACTGAGGCACAGAGAGACTTAAAATAACCAGAAGAATGTCAAAGTCTCGACTCCAAATTCTGTGTTGTAACCATTTAAACTTGTCTTTTGCTTTTCAAGCTTATGTTTTAAAAAGACACAGCTACAAAAACTTTCTAATCTCCATGACTCATAAATTGATAATTCATGGCTGGTAATTTTTTTTTTTAATTGCTTTGTCAACACAAGCAATGTTGAGAGCCAAGACGAGCTCAGCTTGTTTTCTTTAATCTGGAGACTTCCTTCAAGCAGCAAAGAAAACTGAGTTGGATTCATTGAGGCCAAGCCAGAGGCTAAGGTGCGGGCACTTCTCTCTTCAGACAGCTTGCACTGACACCTAACTTAAGCTAAATGAATAAGCAAATGCTGAGGCATTCAGCTGGATCACACCCTGCCAGGCCAGGTGCATGCAAAACCCAAGGTCTGTGTTTCAAGTGGAGAAAATGAGGTGAGCTGTGCAGCAAAGAGCAGGCACTTGCAAGCCTGGCAGCCTCAGTCCCGATTCAGCCAGCCTTTGGCACAGCTCAGTCACCTTTTCCAGGGTCAGATCTATGTTGCTGACTTGCTGCAGGTTAATGCCTTCATGGTCTGCAGTCCGTGCCCTGGGCTCTAGTGAATCATCATAGTTGTTCACTTTTATTGTTTGCTATGGCTAGAGCTCAGACATGTCCTCTCCACTGCCCTTTCTCACATGCTCATTTTATTTCTCAGCCTCAGTGCAGGTTTTAACATGAATGATCTTCCAAAAGAAAAGATTTCACTAAGATTATCTGCCTACTGAAGAGGAATTAAAAAGTGGTGATTATTTCAATCAGTTCAAGAGTCTCTCAAACAGACTGGCATCACGAGTCACTTTTATCATTTCATAGTAATTTAGATCTCAAGATGAGAAGGAAGATGTACAATACTTGTGACATTCTCCACCTGCTCCACTTTATGGTTGTGCACATGCATTTCTGTGAGGCAATCATGTTTATACTAAAATAAACCACCCCCAAACGTTCTGATTATATACAGGTACAACCTTTTCTAGCATAGTGAGAAAAAAAAGGGAGCTCTTGAGAAACAATGGTATTTAATTGATGCTTCTAAATTTAGTGGAATTTTGCCTCCTGATTCTGTGAAGTCTATTACCTCATCTAATCCTGCAATGGGGTCCTGCTGAGAATGAGCTAGAAGTGAACCTCAGTGAGAGGTCAAAATCAGACTTTACCATGAGAACACTTTCTGCATATGTCCTAAGCATTTATGTCCTTAGAGACGTTTGTATTTTTTACTAAATTCTGTGCATCCTGCTAGCAAATACCTTCTATTTTTGGCAACAATTTTAAATAAGAATGTATGGTTATAATCTCTCCCCAAATGGCCAGACAGTAAACAATAGATTTTTCAAGTATTTCAGCATCTGCAGCCTATATTTTGGCTGCTTTTCTCTGTATTCTCTGAATTGCCTGCAAAAATATGCCTGGAGAATAGCTGCAGGGTCACTCATTAAAAAGGATTAGCACCTTCCCAATCTCTTTCATGCATTCAGATACACAGGACTAAAACTGCATGAGCTGTTTCTCTTGTTATGTACTTAAACTGTTGCTCACTATTACAGGCATCACTCTTTTCCAAATTACCTTCCCATCGCTCAAGAGGTTTCCCCCCACCTAGTGCATGTTTACAATGCATGTTTGCCTCCAAAGGTTGAAAAGTGCTTTGCCGTATCTGGACCATCTGATAACTTTCTGCACATGAATTTTCCCAGCTACCTGTCCCTCCATATGTTTCCTATGTGCTGTTTATCCATTCGTCTGTGGATGTTTGTACATAGCTGAGAAAGCATCCAGGGCCTGGACTCTGGATCAAAAAAGCCAGAGAAAATGTCAGTTAGCACTGAAACTCCTCAGGGGCCAGAGGCTTGGCTCAAGAGGAGATCTGTTGGAGGGAGAGCCTGCCCACTGCATGCAGGTTACAATGCCCTGTTCATGACAGCATTAATTTTAGATCAGCTGAACCAGTTTTCCCCTCGCCAGCCTCTAAAGAAGCGTCACTCAGCCGTACTTCCCCTGGCTGCCACATTTCAACACAAAAACAGACCTTCCAGTGGTTGCAAATGGATGGATGTGATTAGCAGACACATGACACAAATCAAAACATTAAACAGTTTAGAAAGGCAGGTACAGAATTTTCAGGAAACAATGTTGAACTGACACATTGGTAATTTCCTGTTGTCTAAACAAACTAGGAAATATCACAAATATACAAAACCAGTGTTGCAAAGGTCCTATTTAAAAAAAAAAAAAAGGAAGGCCAAATACATTATTACAAACATGGCATGACATCAAAGCACATGCTCCCCTCTTCTGGGTCCCATAGTATTCAACTGCACTATGATCCTGAAATCTATCACGTGTGTGTTCCTGAGATTATTCTTCCTTAGGGCATTAGAATGGCCAGAGTTAGCTGTCCGTGTATCTTCCATGGCAGCATGCTTAATAAGTGTTTGCTTTGTGTAACAGCATCATCCCTAAATTCATGCTTTTCTTGTGTTTAACTTTGGAGTGAAGTGCCACACCCTTGCAGGGTTTTTAAAAATGTGAATTGCTTGGAAAACTGGAATTTTGGCATTATCCCAACACCACTTTACAAAATTATATAATGGCTTGGGTTGGAAGGGACTGTAAGAGAGATCATCTAATTCCAACCCCCCTGCCACAGGCAGGGGCACATTCCACTAGACCAAGTTGCTCAACGCCCCATCCAAGCTGGCCTCAAACACTCTCAGGGATGGAGCATCCACAGTTTTGCTAGGCAACCTGTTCCTCTGCCTCACCACTCTCACAGTTAAATATTTTTTTCCTACTATCTAAGCTAAATCTACTCTTTGTCAGTTTAAAGCCATTCCCCGCTTGCCCTTGTCCCTACATGCCCATGTAAACAGACTCTATCTTTCTTCTAGGCTCCCTTCAGGTGCTGAAAGCCAAGGTTTATTTGAAATGACACAAGAGTACTGAGCAGAGAGAATGCTTCTCCACAACATTTGTAATAGTTGAAAGCTAACTCAGTATGGGCTTACTTTAACAGCAATTATAGACATTAAGCCTGTAAGATCATCTTTAAGAAGCCACTCCTTATCTGAGGAGAGTTTGCAGCCTCTGGTAGTAGTGCAGGCAACCAGCACAAAAGAGACCATCTCAGTTTCCAGCTTAGTGGCTTAAAGGGCTGAGTTAACAGGGCCAAGGCCATTTTTCTGCACGTACTCACTCCTCTTGGTACCCTCTGCAGTGTTGCCTCACAGCTCAGCTTTGTCCTCAGAGAGCTCTGCCGAGGGACAGCCATGGTGCTTCAGTGCACAGGGTGGTCTGCAGCCACGGACAGAGCGGGCAGAGAGTTGCATCAGCTGGGAGTCAGGCAAGCCCAGACTAGAATGGTTTGATAAAATCACCACCATTAGTAAACTTTCAAGAACTAGCCTTTTCACAAGAAGTCTGTTCATATGACTTCAATTAAATTCCAACTTTTTACTAAAAAGTTTTAAGCATGTGTGTATATGTACTTTGTTATTGCTTTTTTCTTGTCACGATTTAATTTGATAGAAGATGCTTTAGGAAGCTTAGTACTAAAGCCATAATATCCTTGTCACAATTAATTGGTTGTTCACAAAGATTCACATACTCTGAACTTTGTTAAGAATGTTTATTATTTTTCAAAGTTTAAGAACCTTGGTTTTAAGTGCAAAGCAAAAATCAAAGTATAAGACAGGCAAGAGCAGTCAGGAATAGATCAAAATTCCACCTTCATTAATGCCACACCAGTGGCTTTCCACACATTTTCTACTCAGGTCTGAAACTTTAGCGGGGGGGAGGGGGGAGTCTGCAATATTTCCATTTCACAAACAAAACCAAGGTACAGAGAGTGCAAGGCTGTAACCTGCCCAATACTATTGGCTAAACCAGTACCAGAAGTACAATCCCCATTACTCAGCCCTCAAGTCCAGGCGCTGGAAATTCCCCTCTCCTTTCCTGTCCGTCAAAGGGCGGCAGCCAGTAATGACCGTGCCAGCCGTGCTCTTCCCTCCCTGCCGTACCTTACCTCTCGCAGGTCTCGCAGAACGGGGCCAGCCTTGCCCGGCTGCAGCCGGCCCCCACGCAGCAAGCGGTGCTTACCTCGGGAGAGGAGACTCCCGAGTACGTCACACACCTACACGGCTTTATTTCGGACTGAGCGAACCGAGCACGAACATCTACAGGATAAGAAGGCAAACAGAAGGCCAAACGTCGCCCTCGGGGCCCTCCAGACCTCTCTCCAAGGGGAGCCCAAAGGGAACAGGTCCCGTTGTCACCCTGCACCGCACCGGAGCCCCCCAGAGCCGCCAGCCTCCGGGCAGAGCTCCCGAGCGCGCACAGCCGGCCCGGCCCCGGCACACTGTGCTGGCAGCGAGCAGCACAAGTGACAGATGTTCGGTATCGCCCCTCGGCGAGGCAGCTCCCGGCCCGGCGGCAGCGGCAGCCCGGGACCAGCCCGGCCCGGCCCCCCGGGACCCGCTCCCTCCAACAGACTTCCGCGTCGGGGGCCCGTCCGCGCATGTGCGAGCGGCACCGGCACCCCCCCACCCCGCCGGCC
>VXBQ01004970.1:1160439-1289369 GCA_013400175.1 Phainopepla nitens
GGCGGGGGAGGCCCGGCCGCTTCCCCAGGCACGCCGGTTTCCTGGAGAGGCCGCCCCTCCTCTGGGGCTGCGGGCTGCGCTCCGGGGCCTGCCTTTAGCTCCTCAGAGGCGCAGATGAGTAATGCGGGCCCCTGGGTGCCCTGACGGGTGTCCCTGACACATCCCTGCCCTGTGCAGGGAACGGGGAGCTGTCGCTGCAATTCACGCAGGGCAGCATAACTAATGAGGGAAAAAGGCTGAGGACGAAAACATAGTTCTTTCTCCACCTTGTGAAAGCGAAGTGGTTCATAATAGATAAGGCCCTTGTTAGCTGCTTGCTGATACCCTTTTAGGAAGAAGGAATTAGGGGTCCTTCCTGTTTGCCAAAGGTGAAAAAAAGAGTAAATCTGTTCCTTCCCAAACTACCGCTTCTAGGGTCTTGTCTGTTGAAGATATTTCCATTAATGTTTTGTTTTGTTTTGTTTTGTTTTTTAAATCAGATGTACTGTGGGGGATGGTATTCTAGCAGTTACACACAGTCATAAAATGTCTTTAGTGTCTATCACAGCAACATTAGCCCCTAATGTTCTTATTTATGGAAAATTCAAAGAATATGTGACTAAATAGACTTTTGAGGGCCCACCTGAGATTTACACTTGTCTATGATTGTACCTTCTTGGGATTTATGTCATGCAATTTAAGGTGCTCAGGGGAAGTGGAGGCTGAGAGAAAAGAGATGCAATAAGAGTGATTTAGTGATGTCACTGCACATTTGGTTGGTTTATTGAAGTGGCAGGATTTTAAATGAAATTCCATTTTTGAGTTATGACAGAAGCCTGAATTGGAACAAATGCCATGGCCCTATTGGGAGTGATCTTGCAAGACAGATTATAAATATGCAGTAAATTATTTTGTTCATTTTTGTTTCGTTAAGCTCCCATATTTGGGTCTGATTTTTTTGTAAAGTAGCGGAGAATTTGCTATCTCTAATGCGGTGCACTGACTGCTGTAACGTGATACTTATGGGAGAATTGCAGAAAGTTGAAAGTGAACTTTTTCTTTGGGCTCAACTCCTTGGCTAGTTCAGCACGTTTTGATAATGAGAAGAAAATCTGGTGCTTTGTGTTCAAGGATCTGTTTAATGGTTACAGTAGGCTCTCAGGAAAACCAGTTGCCTTCAAAGCTGATTTTTTTTAAACATGCTTCCCTTGCACAAGCAGATATCAAGTGGTATTTTTTTGCCCTCCCCTTTTTTTTCCTCTTCAGAGTGCCATCCTTGCAGGGGTGTTTTTGTATGATAATTCTGAAAGACAGCAGTGTGGAACAAAACCCTCACTTTTTCCACTAATACAGTGAACGGATTAGCCTGTTTTTCAATCTCTTTAAGTGTCTGCCAGGTGCATTTCAATACACAGTGGCAAACTAAATACCCATTTTTCCACATTAAAAAAGTGCGCTGTCAGTTCCCAGAGTTGATTGCTGTACTTTTCAGTCTTGAAAAAGCTTAAGTGACTCCATGACCGTATTTACCTATGCCTTGCTAGTGCTGGAATTGAATTGTCTGGTGAATCAGTGCAGACGTGTCTTTCTATTGAACTTGCATTGTCAGGAGTTCTTAAGGGGTTACAGTTTTATGCCAGCTGTCTGAAGAAAGTCGTGATAGCAAAAAGGTTTATGTTCGTGTGAAGTTGAAATTCTGGCTCTAGATTTCAGCTAGGGTTATGAACAGCAACATGTCTTGAGACAATGTCTGACCTGTGACTTTCATGTCATCTCAATGTCTGTCAAGCCACATTTTGGAGCAGCATTTTGGGCCAGGACATTTAAAGCTATGAAAAGTTCAGAAACTTGTAATTTAATGTAGTCGTTTCCATTGAATTTGTAAATCAGGTAGTGTAGAGGGTCAGTATGGCTTTGTGTTTTCTGGTCCCTGTCAGTGCAATGGTTGAGAACTGTTTCACAGTTCTTCTTGAGTGAGCCCAAGCCAGGTAAGCAGCAGAGCAGTTCTGTGTGTGGGGATCAAGCAATGAGGTCTAGATTTCACCAAGTATAAAGGACAATGAGTTGTTGTTTTTTTTTTTTTTTTTAATTTGTTCTCTGTAATGCTTACAGGACTGTTTGTAGTAAGATGCATCTTTCACAATAACCCACAATGACCGGAAACATTAAGGAAAAGACTGAAAGAAGTGTCGAAATTGAAGTTAGCTGTGGGTTACTGAGCTAAAGTTTGCTCACTGGTTGAACGAGGATAGAGATAGCTCCAGAGACACGTGTTGATAGTGATGGCATGCAAAGAGATTACAGGAGCAGACTAGTGTGTACTATTGCACTGAACTTGGAAGGGTTCTTCTTTTAAAAGACTTGGGTTTGTATTAGAAATTCAGATCCTCTAGGTTTCAAGAAGCTCCAGAGACTGGAAAAATACTAAACTCTTGATGTTTCAAGATCTAAGAGACTGAAAAATGAACAGCTGAAAGAAGACTGAGGCTGTTAAGAACTTCTGAAACATCTACTTAAGGTCAACAGCTAACGTTTGCTTGCCTTTTGTTGAAGATCATGGAATCCATCCTTAAATCTGCAGACTTACCCTTCTATTTAGAATCTCCGATCTGTCATTTCTGCTCAAGTAAAGTTTAAATGGAGCACTGAGGTGATCTTTATACTTTACAAAATAATTTCACTTACCCAGATAATCTCAATTGGGAAACTTCATCAGTATTCATGTTATTTATGAAAAATTCGTACAACTTAGTGTTTAGAAATATTTTGCTCCCCTTTCTCCCTATTTTTATATCTTCAACTTCAATCATTAGCAACTATCTCATTATTTGTTGGAATAGTCTTAGTGTACAATGACTAGAAAGGGTTCAGTATGCAAGTTTTTATTTTGGATTACTTCATCTGAAGTATGCTATATTTAAGTTCTGATTCTTATGATCTGCAAAAATGCTTTCTTATTCTCCTGGTTAACAGACTGGAGAATCATAGAATCAGGTAATGTTTGTTAATTTCTTAGACTGCTGGATTTCAGAAGCCTTTCTCTTATGATGTATACAAGCTCAAGGTTGAAGACTTTATAAATTCATCAACCTATTACGGGATGTATTATATTCCAGTTAAGCCTTTTTGCTTATTAGAGATGAGGCTGATTCTTTAATGATGTACATGTTGGCAATTTCCCTTTGGCTTTTAAAGATCTCCATGAAGGTTTCACATGTGAGTGGAACCATCAGAGGCCTGAGGATACCACTGTTAAATGGTTATATGCATAGAAGGGACTTGTAAGCTGGTGGTAGCATATACTGTGAAAAGAGTATGTCAGAGAGGGTAAAACTTTTACAATGCTATTTATACTGTAGTGACTGCTGCTTATCTTTTTTATTGTCCAGACTGATACCATACCACTGCATTTAGTGCCTCAGAACCAGAAAAGAAGGAAATATGTTAATAGACATAAAACAAATGAATTCCATTCTTGAAATGGTGGCAGCCAGCAGGAAGTTGATTGAAAACACAGTATGATTAGTTTCATCTCCTCTTGGTTCTGGCAACTATAAGGTACTGTAGTCAGCTAAAACTGATAGCAATATTATTTGAGAACATGCCAGCAGGGCTTTTTCAGGATGTTGCCATTTGCTCTGCCTTTCTCTGACACTGCATGCATCGTATGTGTGATGAGACACTGTGCCTCGAGCATTCTGTGCAGGCCCAATTCAGAGTTTATTTCTGAGTCTGGATTTTCCAGTCACTTATGTATCATCAGATCCTTGCCATGCCAATCTGGCTCTTTCCTCAATTTTGTTTGCTAAAATTAAACATTTGATCCAACAGTGAATCATTTAACATAAGCATGATGAGTTTGTGAGTGTATATCACCAAAGCTTGCTTTTAGCTTCTAAACAAACACTGGTTATACATATGTGCCATTTAGAAGCCTCTTTTCTGACTAGTCTTTTCTTTACTTTTTTTGGTGGTTACAGCTGTTCATTCCATAGGAACTCTCAGTGTTCCTTTTTTAATAAATACTGCCTTTTTAATAAACACTGCCTAATCTCAGAGGCGGTGTAGGTCATTGTGAATGCATAATGCCTACCTAAACCTAATTTTGTTTTAATCATTTTTGCAACCTCAGATAGATGTTCCTAAACGAGGCTTGAGTGAACTGTTGAAATATGTACCTTTCCCTCTGAGAATCTGTTTTTACTGGGCTTGGATCATGCAGTTCCTTAGCCAGGCTTTCACTGGCTGGCACTTTGGATCAGCTGCTGGAGTAAGCAGTGAATTTGTTGGTTTTTGTGAGACAGTGTACTCTATTTGCTCTTAGGTTAAAACTAAAAATACTTTAATGTTGTAATTTTAAAATAGTATGCATGAACTTATATAATACTCTGTTAAATTCTTGGGTGAAAGAACTTGAAGCAGTTATATTTAAATCCAGCATTAACTGCTGTAATAATATATCTGCTGGTGTGTTGCACAGAGAGAAGTGACAGATTATTTAACTGAGAAACAAAGAGTCTGATGAGAAATTGATTTATTTACAACTTTCCTACAAAGTGCTGCAGTGTTTGATAAGGGATATTGGAGAGACACTGAAATTATTTGCTTAGATCCTAATTCTAGACAATATTGAGAATTATGAGATAGAGAAGCTTCTGTATGAGGAGAGAATGATGGTGAGGAATTGAGCTTTGTCATGTTCCCTGTTTGAATAAAAATATGCAGGCTAAAGAATGATAGATTTTTATTTCCTTCAGTCGTAATACAACTAGAAGGACACATCAAAGTCAAAAGATATAAATTTTATATAATTTTTTATTTTATTAAATTTTTTGTACACTTGCCTCTTGCAGCTGCATTTGCAAGGTACCACATTTTTGCTAAGTTTTCCATTTGCTGTAGAAGCTTACCTTGTGAAATGGGGCTTATTGGTGCTTGAAGTAAAAGCAGATGAACTGGATTTAATACTTTAACTGTAAAAAGCTCTTTTCTAGGAATGTGAAAACAATGCTTTCTTTTGCAGTACTTAATAGAATAGACAAAACAGAAAGGCGATTTTGTTGTTTAATGAAAACCAGCTGTTCTGGATCAGACCAAAGATACATCCCGCCCTGTTTCTGATTTGAGTGATAAGTGATGCTGAGGGAATAAGCATCAGGACAGAGCAAGCATGCAGTGATGCTTATCTTGGTATACCTCTTTTGCTTCTGGCAGTCTGACATAAGGTTGTCCTCTGTTTTATAGATTTACAGCTTAGTAGGTCTTACCTATTTTTCAGTGAATTTGCATAATGAATTGGTGAGGCCATGTGTACTCTTGACCCTTACAGTGTCCTGCAGGAAGTCGTTCCATAATTTAACCATTCTCTCCATGGGGGAGATAAAGTAGTTGATTTTGTTTCCTTTAAACTTGCTGTGTGATAATTCTAACGAGGAATAAATTCAAACAGCTGATGTAAGAGGGCGTTTTATTTAAGAAGAGCCAAAAATAGGCCTGCTTGATTAAAAATGTCTGCTAACTTAGTGCAGCCAGAATTTGTGGAAAAAGCCCTCTTGCGTAAACCATGAATTTATTCAAAATCTGTGTATCAAATGTTTTTCAAATATTTTCTAATTTTAAATGAGTGCTATGTTAATTATAGACAGGCATATCCCAGTACCTTTTGATCTAATTGTAACTTCCTCATCAGTCAGAATGAAATTCACTGTCGTAGCTGCTGTTCTTAGAAGTGGAACAAACAAGGCAGAAGTAGATTGTCCTCCTTTTTGAAGCTTAGAGGAGTTAAAAGTTACTGTGTCTAGGTCACCTTCCAGATTTCTGTCTTCCTGTGGGACAGAACCTTCTTCGTGTCTTCTGTAAACTGTGATTAGTCAAAGGTATTACTGTTGGGCAGTGCTGACCATTATTCCACAGTTAGTGCTAGGAAGTATCTGTCTTAATGCTAATTAGTAAAATGTTCACATGTTGTGTGGTACCATAGATGTGTTTTGTTTAATCCTTCATTTTGATGAAGATGCTTTGGTTCTTGAAAGTTTCTGATGATAAGCCCAGTCAGTCAGAGGGTTATAATATAGGTATCAGTTTTGGGGAAATACTACTGCTTATTTTAATACCATAAATTTCAAAAAATTTACCACTTCTGTTGAAATTTGATGTTAATATTGTTGCTGCATGTTGGACAGTATTTGAAGTCTCAAATTGGTGGAAGCCTCATGACTCAGTATTTTTATTTTTAAGGTGTTGAAGTCACTGAAGCAAAACATTAACTAGAGAGAATGATCCTTGATTGATGTATTTATTGGAGATGTCTGGTTTTGACTTGAATGTTTTCACTAACATGCTATGCCATTACTAGATTTAAATTTCTTTTAAAATCAGGAGTTAGTGCATATAAATAGACACAGGCTTTCTTTAGAGCCAGTGGGTAAAAATGATGAGTGTGATATACTTTCTCAGCCAATTACTGCTTATATTCTTTGAAGTTAAAAATGTAATTGTGTTCATGTGTCTCCTCAAATATGCGTCCTTGACCGATGTAATTAACATTGTACTTCAAAAGTTAAGACAAACGTCTTGTGAGTGTTGTTGGACAGTGCTTGATCTTCATTATGTTGAAACCCTTTTTTGGGGTAAGATAAACTTCATATTCACTTTAGACTGGTAAATTCCATTGATATTTTCTTCTTTTTTTTTTCTCCTTTTTTTAACCGAAGTGTCAGAAATATTTCCTGTCTATTTTGGGCAGGCAGGGCTCACTAGGATGGAGTCCCTTCTTTGCTTTTGGAAGAAGAATTGAAAATCAGGCGATAGCTGCAGCATGAATCAGCTTCTCGATGACAGATCTGTGAAGAAACTTAGGTCAGAGTAGCTGCAGATATTAAAATGGCATCTCCTTGGGACACTGAGAAGGCCACATAACAAAATATTGTTGAGGACACCATATGCATTGAATAATAAATGGTTCTGACAAATGAAGCCTTTGTGTGAATGACCACAATGGTTTCAGGCTGTGGAGATGACATTAATGTACAGAAGTAACGGGTTGGTATTTTTAGGTTCTGCAAAAATGCCCAGTCATTATCTTTTAATTTAAGATTTTGATGTAGAGCTATTTTTGTAATAGAGATGGGTCTTTTGTTTGAAATGGTGGAAAGTTTATATACTTAGAGTGTGGGGTTAAATGTATATTTTTTTGACACTTTTTTGAACTCTTGAATGTCAAACCGTGTATTGTAATGCATAGCTTCATTAACTCTAAGTTATTCCTTACCTGCACTCAGGAAAACATAGTAGTTGAAGAATTGCAGTATTCCACGAGGAGAAGGAAGATGTTTGCAGTTGTGTGTTCTGTTTCTGTTTATAGCATCTGGCTGGTAGCATTGTGCTAAGTGCAGTACTTGCCTGTACAGAGAAGTTGTATTAGAAAATTGTTGATGGATTTTTACACTTAATGTGTCATCTGGCGTCTTCCCCGCAGCAGAGAATGCTGCACGTTAAGTATGGAAGACTTTTAGGTTTCCTGTTCAATTCCATCTGTTTAATCTGGCCACCATTTGTGTGCTCTGAACTTGAGCAATATAAGTCAATGCAAGGAAGATAAATTTCAGTTTCTAAATATGGTAGTATTTTTATTACTGTTTTAAGGAAATTTATTTCTAGTATTACGTTCATCAGTGTTATGTCCTTTAATAAATGTACTTGGGCTAGCATTAGATTTCCAATGTTTGTGTAAATTAGAGACTAACTGGAAATAATGGAAAATTTTGAATGGAGATAAAAACCGGTTTTCTTAAAATAATTTTAATAAGTGGTCAGACAAACAGAGAAAATGACTTTGGTTGATGATTACTGTCTTTAGTTTTTGGTGTTTTAGATTATATAGTGTCTAATGTTGGATGAGTTGTTTATTTGAAGGCCTGTCTTAGTAATGTATATATTTAACTTCTACTTGGTTGAATGTACTATTTGAGTTGAAAGTCCTATTTAAATCGTAAGCATCTAAGGAAGGGGGAGGAGAAAGGAGCACAACACTAAACTTGAAGCAGTGTTTAAAAGAAAGAAAAGCAGGCTGGTTTCATGATAACCACCTAATTGTGCCCTTGGAAAAGCAGAATCCAAAGTCATGTCCTCATTGACTTAATTGCTAAAACACAACCGTCCTCCACACTATGACTGTTACTGACATCAACTCTGTCGCCATAACTGCAGCATTTTTATCTCTAATTATTATATTCAGAGGTGTCTCAGAGGAAGCTGCGTATATAAAGTAGGCAAAATGCTGTCATTTAGCAAGAGTTCCTCAGTATTGGAAATTGTATTGTCCTCTAACTATTGATTAGATGCTATTTTGGTCCAAGATAACGTCAATATTAAGGAGCCCGGCTTTTTGATAAATCAATTAAGTGTCTTTGAAACTTTTCTTTAACATGCACTATTACTGAGTGAAATGAGGTTTTTTTTCCCTGAAGCTAGAAGAGTTCTAGGTTGGATATTGCAGACACTAGTTTGCAGGATGAGGCATTAGTAATGCTTGTTCATTTCTTAATGCCCTGCTGTTAGCTTTTCCTCAGTAAGTTCCTTCGGTGAGCTAATGGACAGTAATGGTTTCCAAAATTGTCCAGGTGTTAACAAATGCTTGCTTATTCATGCAGATAGGTTTCAAACGTTCCCCTGAATTGTTAATGTGTTTATCAATTTAAAATCCATTCCTTTCTATTTTTAGAATAAACTTTTGACTGTGTACTTCTATGAAGGAATTAAGGCAGTTCTCATATAGCATGTTTCCATAATGAAGATTCTCTCCAATTTTAATTTGCAAGCATGTTAGTATAATTACTCCATTTTTAACAGGAAAAAAGCATTGTAATTTTAATTTTTAAATGCTCAGAATTTTACAAAATTTAAAATACATTTAAAATTCTTTCAAGAAGCTAAAACATTGTGGTTTTTTGGTTTTGTTTTTTTACATAGGTATGTGGATGAACCATCATTTTTGCTATGACTGACTTATAAAGGGCTTTTAGGATTAGTCCATATATACTTGGTACCTTCCCTAGGTGCTGACTCATTTTTGAACTTTTGAAAGAAAGCAATTAACAGTAATATTTGCACACTCCAAATATATTTTCTTTGGCATTGAGACTTTGTGATTAGTACTTCTTGGCAAAATAATTGAAATTAAACTTTCCTTGGAAATAATTATTAAGATGGAAGAGGTTGACTCCTTTTTAGGAAAGTGGACTAACTCTGCTGCTTGTTAACTCCTGGCATTGTCAAATACATGGAGTGTTTGTGATACTCCTAGCATATCTCTTTTGGAGTATAATTCTTTCCCAGAATCTAACATCAAGTTAGATGTTAGAATGCCTCTGCATATAGTGTTGAATGCCACTATATAGTCTTCTCTTATTTTGATTGTAGTTTTTTTAGCAGTTGTTTTATTTTGGACACTGGATGTGTTCCTGTTTAACTTTCTCTTGGGTAATGCTTTAGATGTTGGACTCGAATGCTGATTTTTTTTTTTTAAGACATCTGTTTATTACAAGACTTTAGAGACTATAAACCCATAAATATATGGGTACTAGGATGTTCCTTTTTCAGTGAAGGTCCCCTTCTTGGCATTTAAGGTTAGAAAAGATTTATTGCTATTTCTGCTGCTGATACACTGTGTGACAGTCAGTCCACACTTTCCTCTGCATGGACTCTCTCCGTTTTCATTTGTGAATCATATATTCCTCTTCATTCAATTCCACAGTGCTTTAGCAGCCTTGAATGAGAGATGTTGTAGCGAGGAGTATTTAGGAGCAAGGAGGATTTTCATTTAGAAACAGGTGTTTGTTTTAAATCAGAACTTGCTGTAGGATAATATTGACCATTGACATGTTGTTTCCCAGGTGGTTCATCTAGAAGGAAGTGTTTGTGGTGGGTGGAGGAAGTCCCTTTCAATCAGAAGAGTTGCTATGCAATTAGAAGAGCAAGAACTGCCTGCATTACACATCTGCGAGTCTCAGGTGGTTTTGCAGCACTCTCTTGATGAAGATAGGACCCCATTATTATCCATTATTCTGTGATGCAGTCTCTCCTTTGACTATTAAAGTTCTTGTGTGACTAATTCAGGAAAGACCAGAAATCTTTCTGGTGAATAATTAACACTTCCTGTTCTGCTCAAATGACTTGCAAAGAGAGATTCAAAAGGTAAAAACAAAACCACAGTGATGTATGTTAGGGTGATGTATATTATTATATAGCAAATTGATGCATTATATTATACTGAAAATGCCATCACTCAGTGGTATAACAAGAACTCCAGCATTACAGTTTAAAATTCAGTTGCCTGAGCTGAAGCACAGCCGAAATCAGATAACAGAAAGTACTGGTTGGTGTTGAAACTGCTGTAATTGGAATCCCAAAGTAAACACAACTAGACCAGTGCTTTGAGAAACTTAAGTCTGCAGCTTTCAGAGATTATAATTTTTTTTTGTTGCTTTCTGTGTTTTTTTCCCCTACTTTGAGATCAAGTTTCCATCACACTCCTAGATACCATTGAGACAGAAAGTGATTTAGCTCTTTCTTATTAGCATTCTTTTTGTCCTTATTATTTCAGTTTGCTGATTTAGAGTGGCTTTCTGACTTCTGCTAGCAAGGTGGTTTTTTGCAAACATGTATAAAGAAGAGATGTTCCTTTTTTTTTTTAATAATTATTTTTGAGGCCTCTAAACAACCAGTGAGTATTTAAATCAGTTTATGATCCAAATGGATTTCTACTTCTTTTAAGGTTACCTAGTAAAATTCTGACAAAAATAGAAGCACTTGTTCTTTGGGTGTCCATGAAGGCAGTTACAGAAGAGAGCATGGGAAATGGTGACCATGATCCTCATCTTGGTATTATTACCTGGTTAATCAGTGGTGCTTAACTTTCTTCGGCTTAGTTTTCTTGTCCCTCATCATTCTGCAGGACAAATTCTGAAGGTAAGTGTTACATTTTTAGTGGCACAGCTGACTGCTTAATTTGGAAAAAGTAGACCAGCTTTTGGAGGCACAGGCATTTCTTCAGTGTATGGGAAAGTTAATCTACTTTTTCTAAGTATATACCTAGGTATTACCTCTGTCCCCAAAATCAGTCTTGCCCATACCCTTAGGTCATCATGGTTGCAGCAGTGACACGAAAGACAAGTGTGTTCTACTAGCCAGGACAGGTGGCCTGATTTAATGTTTCTGTATTTTTTTTCAGCTGTTTTCATGTGTATGTTGTTCAGAAACCCCTGTTTCTGGCATGATATGTAGCAAACACTAAATGTGGTATTCTCCTTATCACAAAAGATTGAACTGTTCAATTTGTACCATGTAGAAAAAGCTAGAGATGTGTCGAAATAGCTTTTGAGTCTAGTTAAATTAGGCAAGTGTAAATATTTTCTTTGAGTGGATATAGGTAGCATTTTACTTTCCCGAAACAGACCAAAATCATTTACATGAATTGACTGGAGAAAAATGATGCTGAAAATCCAAAATTGTCATTTGCAAGTCTACTGTTTGCACAGGGTTAGATGTTGGGTAAAAGTTTTGGGAAGTAAGAGGGCAAGAAAACAATGTACATGAAATTAGTAATTTACATATTTGCTGTTCGTTAGTTTAATAGATGAAGACACTTTTTTTCTAGTTCTGTTACATGTCATTAAATTTCCCAGACTTCTGTCATGCATTAGTGTAAATGGAAAGTGACAAAATATTCTGTGGACTCCTTTCATTAGGGGCCTTCCATGTGTCAAGGATGCAGCTGAAGAAGGTGCACAGTTCTGTGATTATAAGCCTGAAGTCAGGCAGAATCATGGAAATATCAGGTTTTCTTTTTTATTTTACTTCAAGACTAGAGATGACTGAAGAGTTATGGGCTGCTGCTGCTGCTTGCTTAATTTTTAAAACACATTTTACCTCCTACTTCTGTTTAGGATTCAGCATTAATTTGCCATAGCTAATGAAGCAGTAGAGTTGCAGTTTGCAGCTGCAGCCTGGCACAGTGGTTAGGTGGTTAAAACTTGCTTGTTCTTCTTGTGTGCTGAGGAGGTTACACATAGCTTGGACGAGAGCTCAGGATGAGGTAAGGTTTCGGGGCTCATTTGTGTTACTTGCTGTTAATGATCACTCTGCTTGCTTACCGTGCCTTTGCTGGAGACTGCCTTCAGAGATGCATAAAAAGCTGCTCTAACGAAAGAGCCTTGGCTGTTTGCATGCATGAGAATAAAATATTTAACTTGGCCCTGATTTCCCACTGTTGGAATTGGATGAAATAAATGTACTGATTGTGATTTATTCCCTCAGTCTCCATTATTGGAGGAAAATAAGTTGTTAAGGCTTGTTCCCACACTTTCTCCGTGTTACTCTAAAATAGGAAAAGGGTGAGACTTTATAATGGTTTCTCTGAGTGCTGTGATGCCCTTGTTTTTGTTCATGTAAATAATTCCAGACTGTACTTTGAACACTTAGAAAATAGTAAAAGCTACCTTGTGAAAATGACAGCTGGGAAGATTACAGTTTACGTTAATCTGGATCACTGAAGATGGAAAAGCCAAAATATCACCCTATATAAAGGTTTCCTTCTCCTGTCATGGGATGAAGGATGTAGGATTTTTTTTTTCCACTAGATGCTTCAAACCCTTGAACTTTAAAGCAAAATGTGCATTCTGAATTCTTTTTACCCTGGTAATTGAAGTGCAGTTGCCTGAGACCTGGGAAGTGTGCTGTGTGAAGTAGGAGAAAGGCACAATGCATTACTTAGGGGGTCTCATCCCGTCTTCACATCTGACTGACTCCCTTTCTAAAAAGTGCTTTCCTGACCTGTCAGCTGCTGAAGGGCACGTGCAGCAGCTCATTTCCTCCACTTCCCATGGAGAGATGACCAGTGCAAACTAATTGGAGAAGAGTGAGCTGCCCCTACAGCTGCTCTTACTTAGGGGGCTTTCACCTGGACAGGAGTGGAATAAGAGCTCCTGAGTCAGCTTCCAAGGCACCATGTGAGAAGGACTGTCCACAAACATCTACACTCGAGAATAAATTTGGGCTGGCAAAACTTTAGAGGAGAGAGGAAGGGGGGAGGGTAAAGCATGTTCACATATTTATTATTCCTTTTGTTCCCTTGTTGCCTTTTCTTCTAAGTTCTTCAAGTACAAAAGTAAAACCTAGGTATTTTTATTTTTGTCAATGAAAGAATATAATAGTTTTGGGTGACCTTGTTCTGTCTGTCCTCCAGCCATTAAGTTTTAGTTCTGCTGCACTTGCATAAAGGCTTTAGTTATAAATTTATAAGGAAAATGTCAAGTAGCTAGTCACAAAGTATGATCTATCTTATTATGTAGACGCTGCAGACTTCTCCACATACTGCTTAAAACTCTTTAGAAAAAACCTCACTGCTTATGAGCAATTGAATTACAACAGCAGGAAACACATTACAGAATTGTAAGCACCAATGCTTTTTACAATTTTGCTTTAGATCTTGATGGAGCCAGTAGGACATTGGAGGGTAAGGTTTAAGATGTTTGGGAGATCCTGATTATTTACTTAAAAGAGGCTGCTGATGGGTTTTATGTAGTTTTGAAGTACTTCTCTTCAATTAATTGAATTAACAGAACTTCTATGTTCAAAATGCAAAAGTGGCCTGATGTAGATCAGTCTGTTTAAATATGGGAGTTTAGATTTGTGGGTCGCTGATTAGGTCAACAGGTTTGGTTATGTCAAAGTTGTTTCCAAACAAGACTTGCTGCTGTTAATAGCACATTTGGTGATTGACCTAAACACTTGACTAACCCCCCTGTGATTTAGCATGCATAGTGTTTACTTAGTAGCACTTCTCATTAGTTAGATGCTGAGAGGAAATGAGATTAGCAGGTTTTGTTTATGTTTTGGCAGATTCTCGTATAACACTTTCTTGTACTGCTGCATTGCTAAGACGATAAATAGGAAATGCTGGGTTTTTCAAAACAGAAAAGCTTCTCCATGTTTCTTTGAGCTTTACGTGATTTGTTACAATTTGCAAGTGATAGCCATGTACATCTTGCTTTTCAGAGCTGCCATAGAGAGTCTGAAATGTAAGATAGATACATTTTTCATCAATAACTTCGGTTCTACTAAACTTAAACTTGGAATACCAATCACATGAAAATATTTATTTGTACTTTAGGGACACAAAGAGTTCCCTAAACTGGAAAAATAATTTGTCAAGTTGACATTATGCAGAATTGTCAACTGTTAATAAATCAGTGTGTTCTGCACTAGAGTAGTTCAAAATACTAAAATGGAATTGCTTTCCAAAGCACGTAAAAGAAGTGTGATACAACATAGACCAGGAAATACCTGCGTCTAGTAGAGATACAAATGAGTTCAGCTACAAAAGTATAAAGCTGGGGAAAATGCAGAGGAGATTGAAAATCAAATTATTTGTTATCCTTCTGCAAACATAAAGGGAGATTTGTGAATGGAGGGTGTGTATGAGGAATGGTGAATAATCTCTGCTGGGTATATAATTTCTACTTACAGGAGCAAAATTTGCATGATGACTGGGTAAGAGCAGAGGGCAGGGTTGCTTGCACACTGTACAACCTGTGAGGAGTCATTTGAATTCAATTTCAGGGGAAGCACAGAGCAACTTTTTATTGCAGTGGATGGGTATTCTCAAACTCCATCTTTGGGAGACAAACAGTAAGAAAGAGCTCAAGCATTATTTTCCCTCTCTTATGTCATTAAGAGAAGTGAGGATGATACTGAAAGGCATAAGGTTGAAAGATTTGTGAGAAAAACAGCTAAAATTACTAACTACACCTTGGAGCAGGAAAATGGAAAAATATTACTTTATATTGATAGAAATCATGAATCAATGGGTATTTTCTTTCTAGAGAGTATTACAGTCTCATCTTGTGTTTCTCTTGCTGAGGTTGTTTTTGTACACTTTCAAATATTGAAAAGCTTAAGACTGATGTAAACACAGCTGAATTCAGATATAGAATCGTAGAGTCTGTTGTATTTTTTTTCCCTTGTTCAACTTGAGTTTTGAGTGATTTCCTGGGAGGGCCTTTTATCTAGTTAGAGATGCTCTGAAAATTGAACTCATTATCTTTCATGAGTAACAAAGCAAACATAGTTCTTGTAACTGAGTGTCCTTCACTGAAAATCTAAATATAAGTGATTTCAAAGCACTTAAATGACTTGTGTGTTAAACCCCCTTGACACTCAGGAGCCTTGGAAAATGTTACATTACCATCCATACTTACGTAATATAATCAAACAAATGTGATTGTAGGTTTGTAGGACTGAATCCAGAGCCACAACTGTGGTGAATATCTTAATGGAATGATTTACTTCAGTGGCAGAGTCAGCATTGGAGATAGGCTTATGTATGACTTGACCTAAGTGCATTTAAAATGTAGTTGTGTAGTCCATTTCTTTTAGAAAACATGTATATGTTTAATATTGAACTAGCTTTTAACAAGTCTGAAGGACATGTTGGAATAAATAATACAGTTTTAATCTTTTCCCCAACTGGCAGTACAGCAGAGCAAAAACTGTTGTATATGCAATCTGTAGTTCACATTCAGTCTTGTACTAAAAATTCAGAACATTTAAAGGAATGCCATGAAATAAGATAGCTAACTATGGTTCTGTCCCTGCTTTGCACATCTGAAAATAAGTAATAAATACATGATGACATTAATATTTTTGAATATCCATGTGAAATGTTTTTCTGTGGCTGTGGATAGGAATGCAGTTGTTTTCATTGGAGTTTCACAATAATTTAGTGATTTCATAAGGCAGGTTTTGGTTTTTTTACTCTTGGTTAGTATTTTATGTGTTTAGTTACTGGCAGAGATCATCTTGTGTGTGTACAAAAGTATAAATGTTTTCCCCATTAGCAAGATGCATCACTCCACAGTAACCTACTGTTGTTTCTGATCATAAACTGTTTTGGAAGAAATACTTCATCAGCATTATGTTCACATTCTGTTTATGACTATTTTTTTGACAGACCCTGTAGCAGCATACCAAATTTTTGCATCATTTGACTTATTTTCAGCTTTGAGTTGGAAATTCCTTCAGGTATTTGTTGTGCTTCAAAAAGATACAGTAATTTTTCTTTGCAAAATGTTGTGGATTTGTTGCATGAGTATGTTTACAGCCTGCAAAATAGTCTATGAGTTTGAGGGAAAAATTTGGAAATGCAAAATTTAATGGGTCTGTTCTATGGCGTTTTAACTCCTATATGAGTTTCTCTGCGGCCTCATTGTGCAATTCGTTTCTCGTGGAATCTGGCAGCACTGGTAACAATTTTTCCTGAGCAGAGTGATCAAATAAATTGTTTGAAGTAGGGGACAAGGATTACTGAACACATTGACTAGTGTGAGTAGAATAATTTAGATGATGGTAATGGGAAAAAAGGTGCTTAAAATGTACTTAAGTTTGAGTATCCTGAATCAGCAGGTTTTCAAATTCCCATACATCCTTGTTAAATATGGGGGAGAGGTGCCATGGCAAAGAGGCAGGGACAATAGCTATCATTAGTATGCATGTTTAGTGTTTGATCCTGTGAACTTTAAAGGTATTTGGAATATTTTTGTCTTTACCAACAATGTTTGCCATAATAAATGCACCCAAAAAAGCCCCTCTGGTTGCAGTGAGATGTGGATGTCTACACTGGGTAAGATACAGTCCCTGAGCCCAGACAAGCTGTAATTCCAGGGTGTGATGTTTGATTCAGTACAGTTTCAAAAGCCTCAGTAACTTGGAAGATGAGTCAGTAGTGAAAAAAAAACCTGCATTACTCCCTCCACACAAATTCTGCTTTTGTAATTACATATGGTATCAACAGAATGTAAAGCTTTCATCCAACCCAGCTTTTATGGAGAAGGCTAATGTTTTTGGAGGTGTTCTGCCTTCTCCTAAGCAGCCTTTGAATTATTTGAGACACTTCTATAAAATCATACAACTTTTTTTTTATTATTATTATTATGCTGTAAATGCCAGAAGTACAGCTGCAATCACTGACCTTCAGCTGTATAATGGTAAGATAAAAATTTTCAAAACCTTTGGGCCTGGTATATAAGTGCATTGCTTTGTACATCAGGGAAGCTTCACTGGAGAGTGAAGACCAGAGTACTCAACTGATTATTCCAATTCACAGTTTTTGTTTTTGTTTTTTTTTTTTAAACCATAGATGTAATACTTCTATTCAAACTGAAAGTGATGATTCAAAATAAAACGCTTACCTTTAGGGAACAAAAAGCAGAACAAGGAGAGACAGATATGACAGTCTGTCCCATTGGCAACTGAGAGGTAAGAAGCAGGTAGTTCAAAAACTTGCTTTTTTGTCCTTTGGACCATTTTGTCCCTATTATTGAGGAGGCTTCTGGACCTTGTGCTGTGGGATGAAATGTTCACGCTGTATTACAGCAGCAAACCTTGCCCACACTGTGTGACCAGTTTTAGTATAGGTGTTATAAAGGAAAAATGAAACCTCCAGTGTAGTTATGGTTTTCTTGCACAGTAGCAAAACCAGAAAACTGAATGTAGCTTTTATTCCTCTGAAACTACTTACAGTGATGGTTGCTCTAGCTGAGGTGTAAACTATGATAGGTGATTTAGTTAAATGCAAGCTAGAATTCTATTTGCATCTTGAAGCTTTAGGAATGTGTTGGTCACTGCTTCGCTAATAGTAAGATAGTTTAGTTTTAATAGCAAAAATAGCATGATAGCTGGGGAAATGGGAGGATTTTGGATTTTTATTGACGTTTTTGAGTGGTTTTTTGTTGGGTTTTTTTCCCCCCTTATTTTTTTCCCCTAGAATGAGTATTGTAACAGGGAAGAATATTGTTTCATAATTTTAAGGCATTGTATTTCAAGTGTGAGGGTTTAATGTATGTTTAGAAAGCTGTCTAGAGAAAATGACTTCTAAGCAATATATCTTTATGTTGCTTTGTACTCTAACATTATGAAAGCCAAGAGCTGACTGCTTGAGCTTATGCTTTCTAGTCAATTTCATGTTTCCAGAGAGCACATTTCACAAGCCATAAACTGACAATATTAACAGTACAGTAATACAATTATACATACATATATATATATACTTTTTTTTTAATCTGTCTATCTATAGATGTATATTTCAATCTCAGTTGGAGCATGTTGATAATAGTGCCAGGATTGTAGGTTTGATTCCCATATTGGCCAGTGACTTTAAGAGTTGGAGTTGAGGCTGTTCTGTAATGTGTGTATATATTTCTCTATATTTATATATCTCACTTATATTGAAGCCATGGACCTTAGTGCTTTCTTACTAAATTAAACGTTTAATCTGTCATAGCTGACTTTAGCAAAGAAGCTGTGTTACCTTTTTTTAAACTTTAGGATGCAGGGAAACAAAATTCCTTCTGTGATGCGTAGAAAAGCAAAAGATTTATCAATGGAGGAAATTTGGAGGAGAGGTAAATTCTGGAGTCTGAAGCCCCAGCCATTTGAAAATACTAAGCCACTTACCTTTTTAAAAAGGGACTACAGAAAGAAAGTGCCTCACTTGATTTTGTTCTGTTATTGTTTTAACCTTTATAGAGACACTTAAATACTGAAATTTTTTAGTAGAACTGGTGGGCCTGTCAAACTACGTATTTACTTCTGCTGAAACTACTGAAGTCTCAAGAGCAGAGGTGAGAGTCCCTGCAAACCTTTACTTAGGGAGCAGGAAGTAAGTCAAAATTATGATTTTATTTACTTCAGCATTGCTCAAGCACTTTGTGAATGAGACTCATTCTTTTTAAATATAGTAAATATTCATATTTGTTTTAATGGATTCTTTCCTTGGTAATAATACCTTCCAATGTCTTCATTCTCTCACCTTCTGATTTGCTAATTTTATTGTGCTGAAAAGAAAAGCAGGAAAAAACAGGCCAATTGTAATACAGTGTAAAAAGGAGGCAAACAGATACATGCTTGTGTAATTGCTTGTATTTTCTTTTCTATACTGGGTAGGTTTTCTGTGTTGTTTCACTTACATGATACTGATCCTGTAATAGACTAAGTTGTAATATTTATCCTGTTTAATTTAATACTGTATTCAGCATTTCCCCTTCTAATAACAGAAAAGACTACTGCATCAATAAATGTATTTGATTACTGAATGCTAATTTTGGCGAGTGGTGTTTCCTCCCTATAGATTTATTTGCAGATGTGGGATTTGCAGTCTAAATTATCATATAGTAATGCCTGCTGCAGATGGCATTCACTGCAGCCTTGCAGTGCAAGTGTAAGCAGGTTATGTATTTAACTTGGATTTTGTAGAGCTGAGGGATGATCTTCTGAACTTGCTGTAAGTCCTGTTGTGACTCAGCCATTGGTACTGGAGTGTGGTAGCCTGCTTCTGTAATACATTACCTTTATACATTAAATTCTTCTTAGTGTTTCTGGTAGTTCAGCTGATTCAGTGTTTACAACAGCAGAAACCCATGTGTGCTGATAGTTTGAGTTGTGAAATGTTTCACAGATGTTAGAGTACCTAGAGAGTTATAAACGTTCAGTGCAAACTAGCAGAGACCCAGAGTACGGGTTTTGTTAACTAGCAGGCAGGCACTGTGTTAACTCCTGCCTGTCTGGGTACCTTTCTGTGATGCCACATCATTTTAAGGGTGCTGGGTACAACCCATGGATGTTAGACCAGTGGTATATTTGAAAGTATATTGAGTCGTTAATGTTTTTTTATTGAATAAACAGTAAATTTAGTTTTCTGACCTTGGTTATGTGTGAAGGCTGAGAGGAAGTGAGCACCATCTAATAAAAGATGAGCAGTCTCTCCTCAACTTCCTTTGCTGCTTTTTTATTGCCATATCTGATATTTTAATTTATTTTTTTTAATTATCCTGGCTTTTTGAGCCAAGAACTAAACTGAGGTGTGGAGTCCTGTCCACTTTCCCTTAGTACATCAGTTAGATACACTGGATCAATTTGCCAGTTGTTCATAGGATGTGCTGAAGACAAACCGAGTGGAATATTTACTATTAAATAACCTCCTGAACACTGTGGGACACAGCTGGTCTTCCTTAGAAACACTTTTGATTTAACACATACTGAGCTCATGCCATAAACATCTCTCAGGAAAAAAGTGATTTTAAGAACTATATTTACAAGGTATTTTCAAAGTTGGCTGTAGTTGCATACATATCACAACACCTGCATTATTTCTTTTGCGCCAAATTCACCCTAATACCTTTAAGAAAATAAGGATTAAACTTCTGATTAGAGTATTGTTGTTGTAGATCTGACTGTCTTCTCAGGTAGCAATCAAGTAAATAACAGAGTTTGATGTTCATGCCACTGGTTCCAATTTAACAAATCCTAGGAGTCCCCTGCTATGATGGGAGGTAGCTGGAAGTTAGCCCATGCATAAGTGATTAGAATATGCTTGTAGTAGATGGTGAGCAGTGCTGATTGACAGCATAAGGAATGATTTGTTCTGTGTCAGGGATAACAGCAGCAGCGTTTACAGTGATGAGTGTTAGTTGAAATTTCAAACGGTGAGTCCTTTAAGCGTGAGATGACAGGCTGTATGGAGAAAGACACTTAAAATGTATCTGTGAATCTGTTCTTTTCCCCAGTCCTTTCTCTACTTCAGTGATTACAAATGCTCATATTGGAATATATGAATTGATTTTTCAGGCATGCTGCAGTTGAACATGCAGAGAGAAGAGTTCTTGGTCACAGTTAGAAACCAAACAATTGAGGACTCTGACAAAATCCCCAGCACTTGGATATTTTAAATAATAGTGTTTTGTTGGGATAGCTATATTAACTACCAAAGCTGAATATCTAGAAACAAATTGCTATTACTTCCTTTTAGAATTTTGAAAAGTGTCATTTTATGTAATATTTTGAAAAGGTATAGAGAATTGAAAGATGCAAAAATAAGAAACTCAGAATAATCTAGCATAAAAATGCCAGTGTTCCTTTAGGACATTATCTGATAGATCCAGTTCAGCACTGATGCTGTCTGGGTTGTGTTTTGTGTACTGTGCTCATTCTGTTTCAGTTCTTATGGAAGATACTTCAGGCTGTTAACTACTGATCAATGCCACAACCGTAATAGTGACCATATAGCTGCAAAAGAGAATGGAAAGATATTGGTCTATTTAAAAGAAAAAAGGAAAAGCATCTGTGTAATTATTAACATTTACGTATTAAGACTCAAAATACTTTTTTTTAATTGTATCCTTCTGTTTCCTTCTTTGCAGAGAAAGTTAAACATGAAAACGTTTATGCAGTAAGCTTTCCCATAACAGAGAGTTCTGCTTTTATCAAGTGTTTGTTTGAAAAGTTTCAATTTTCTCTGTGGAAGAAATTAATAAGCATAGACTAGTAATATGTCAGTTTTACTCAGTGAGTCAGGTGCATGTTAACTTGAATTAACATGTGATAAAAGAAAATAGCAAAGACTGGAATACTGTCTACTAAAAGAATGCATAGGGTGCTCTTCGCCTGTGTTTTGAAAAAGCTTTACTACAATAACTTAATAAACTCAGTTCTTCTATAGTAGAACCAAATTATTTGGCTACAATTACTTAAAGACCAGCAGCTAACCAGACCTATAAGCTAACTGTAGATAATGAGAAGATTTAATATTATAATTTAGTATTTGCTTTTGCATCAGTGGTAGGCAGGTTCTGCATTTCATAAATCTGCATTTAGCAAATAACTTTTTTCTCCCTCTAGAATCATGGTGGGGTATTTAAGATGCTTTTTCTTTCTGAAAAAACTTGGAGTACTATTTCTATAGTAATTGCTCTTGGAGATCATGCATTTGCATTCAGAATGCTGGGAAATGCAAGACATGGACACCGTGGTGCACTGCATTATTTTAAAGTTGTTTCCTGTTTTTCAGCCACAAACTCTGGACATTTTGGCTCAAGTCTTTGGGCTCAGGATGTTTACCACAATCTGTTTTTTAATGTGTAGTTCTTTAGCTCAGTTAAATTTATTTTAAGCATTTTTCTATTCAAAGTAAAATTGAAAAGAGTTTTCACATAACATAGCTGGAAAAAGTAGAGTTGAGGCAGCTGTTCCTCCTGGGCACATGAATCATAGGATGTGAGCAGAAGAGCACAATCACTTGCAGTTCAGCTATTGAACTCTGCAGTGTTGTTAATTAGTTAACTTCTAAAATCCCATACTTGGAAAAAAGAATGGCATTGAGCAGCATTCCTTGGGTCAAGCTCAGGTCTTGGAAGTTGTGTTGAAGATGTAGGGAGGAGCTGAATTTTCACACATTAGAATATCTTTCATGTTTAATGTTTTAATCACAGCTTAAGAAAACCTCAAAACCAACCAAACAAAAAACCCAAAATAATGTTCCCCTTCCCCCTAAAAAAACCTACTCAAGTCTTTTAAGCACTTTCATTTAATTTTGGATTTCTTAATTGTGCAGATTTCCTACACCCCCCACTTTGGGATTTGTTTTTGAATGGATTGATTTGGGATGTTTTATAGAGCGTACCCCTTCAGCAAGTGTAGGGTCTTGGGGCTGGAGACACTTCCCATGGCCAGCATCCACTGTGTCTTAGAAGCTCCTGAGAAAGCAACTTTGTGCCAAACACTGCTGAAAAGAGAGATGCTGCTTCATATGAGCTGTCAGTGGAGCTGTAGGTCTCAGCCTATCGAGTATCATATTTCACAGAACTAATGGTGGTTAGTGTATACTGCTGTTGTATTTCTTTACCTATGTTTGTGCCTGGGTGCACATGTGGGAAAGAAAAAATCGCGCCTTTTTCTGTGTTCAGACTCACATCTTGCTTTGTATAAGTCTTTGTTATTAACGACCTAATTCTGGCTTATAGTGTTTTGGGGTTTTTTTTGAGGGCTTGTTTGCTTTTTGAAGTGTTACCAAACATGTTTGTGTTGATTTGTTCCTTAACTCTTTGTTCTAAATCTTACCTATTTTATTTAGTCTTTTTCAGACGCTTTAGAAATTGAATGTTTAACGCAGAAACATTGTGAAGGAATTATTTATAAGTGATTTTATGCTGGCTAGAAGTGCTGTATTGGTTGGAATTATACTGAGAAAACTCTGAAGTTACTTATGAGAGGATATCTCTTCTCAAGGTTAAACTTGCAAAGTGTTGTTCAGAGCCAAGACTTAGTGTAATGTGTTGGTAAAAACATCAGTTCATAACATTTCTGCAGTATAGTAAGAGAGTTACACTCTGTTTCTTTACTCTGGGGTGATTCAGAAGAACCAGGGTGGGAACCTTTGTTCCTTGCCTGATACATGCAAAATCAGGGACAGGCATCCATCTGAGAGCTATTAGGAAATTGACCAAAATTTTGGGGTGGCCAAGATGAACGTACAAACCTGCTTTTGCTAAGAGTAAGGTAGTCTTGGGTGGTTTATTCCAGTTTTAAAAGTGACTTTTTATGTGGTTTTTTTTTTTTTTTTCTGCTTTCTTTGTCTTATTTTTCTGCTTGTGTAACAGCAGGGTGGAATTGTTTTCTGACAGTGTAGGTAGATCTGCTTCCAGGAATGTTTTGTTTAGTTAACTGGCAGATTAGTCCTAGTGTAGGCATAATCTTAATATAATTCAAATTCCTGAAGAGGAACTGAAGTACTCTTTTTTTCCTAAAATAGGATCATGAGACATAGCTGCATTTTCACACCTGAGAACTGAAAGTGTCTGTGTGTAGTGAGTCAGGTGTAGGTGCAGCAGTGACCAGAGTAAGAGCCCCATTGGTTTTTGACCTGTAAAATTTGGTATAAGGCAGGCTAGGATGGGAGAAATTGAATTTCCCGTGGTGAAATTTCCCATCCAGCTAAACTTTTGGGGACTACTGAAACCTTATTTAAATGGGGAGGAGCAAAAATGCCTGCTAACTTCCATCTTTCAGATGTGTTTATGAACAGTGTAATGAGAGGATTGCAGTCACCTTGTCAAAATTCTTCAGCTGCTTTTTAAGAAGTGCCACAATTCTGCCATGGTGTGCGGTTCCGGAAGAATTCCATAACCGAGGAGTGCAGAGAGCCATAAAAGGGAGTTTATCTTTCATTCACAAAATGTCTCTGATTGCTGCTTTTTGCGGGTTGTCTAGGCAGGTGAGAGATCCTGCTGGACAACTTCCTCCTTACTAAATGGGACCTAGCTCCTTAGCCATCTCAGATTAGTAATGCTTTCCTGCGTTCTCCAAAGGATACTCTTTCCTCTTAGTTTTGGCTGCTGTATTTCTGAACTTAGCTTCCTGTGCTTTTTAACTCATAGCAATGAATCGTCAAAATAATAACTGGGATTATAACTAATCCTGTCAGATCTTCTGTGTACAGTGCACTTTCCAGTCCTTTTTCTCTTCATGTTTGGGATGTCAACACTTGAAACTCCTTTTTGCCTGATTAGTGTTTGACTCGTTAGACATAAAATGTAGAGCTCTGCAACAAAGTCCTTTGTTTTATAATTTTGGTGTTCTGCTAGCTTTTGGAAGAATACACGTGGCGCAGTATTTATACCAGACTATTAGTGTGATTTGTTAATACTAATGCAGCAACAGCATTTTTAAACCTGTTTACATACCTTCTCCTTTTAAATGTTACTTGACATAAACTCTACAGTCCTGGAAATGCTTTGCAAAGCTATTCTGCTCTCCCCTCCCCCACCAAGAATTCGAACTTTCTAACCATTCTAAGCCTTCATAGTGGCAGGCATTTTTAAGTGTACTTGTGCCATAGAAAAACAACTTTGATTAAAAAAAATAATGCTTCTCTATACATTTGCATAGAGAAGAGATACACTGGGCTTAAAATCAGCAAGAATCAAACATTTTCCTACTTTCTATGCTAAATCTGGCAGTTCAGGTCAGGAAGTATTTTAGGAGGGTTTCCTGGCAAGGTTTAATGTATAATTACCCGCACCTTGAAGTCCGGGGACAAAACAGTTTCTTTCTTGAGGTTTCTTCCAGCTGCCTTTTTTTTTCTGAGAATGTTTTACTCTTTAATATCTATTTACTGATCCTGTGGTAAAAGGAATAACAGAAATGGAATAGATTTTTGAGTGGTGCTTATCAGCAGAGCATTTATTGGAGTGTCTGGTCTGAAGGAAAAGATAAAGGTAATATCTCATATTGTAAATCTCAGGAGGATGATTATGTTGTCATAGGGCAATGTTAGTTATTTCCTGCAATATACAGCAGAATAATATCCTTAAGGAATTGGTGGAAGGTGGGTAGATCACAACTTTCAAGCTTTATTCTTACTTCACTAAAAACCTCTTCAATTCTTAGAATTCCAGCCTCTTAATTGTCCTTTAAATAGTAGGTTACACATCTTCCTGAAAAAGATTTTGAAAAGTTATCAGAGGAATGGTATCAGAGGTATATGATTTTGCTGTTAAGATTGTTTTTTTAAAATGTAGAGTTGTGTATTCATGGGAATATGAACCATTTAACTTTGACTGGAGAGCGACAACATTGTAAGTTCAGCTAGAAACCCCGATGAATCAGGTCGAAGTTCTCACAGCCTGTCTTAGCTAGTTTAAATGCACTAGATTCTTTTGCAGTTTATTTTAAGAATTGTTGGAGAAGGCAAAGCCATCAGTATTTTTGTGTGTTTTTTAAGACTCAGCTGCTTGACTGTGTATTTTCCTCATTCCTCCGTCTTACCACTTTCTGGACTAATTGTCGACTGAGTGCTTCAGTGTCTTTATGTATTTAAAACATAAAAAGTCTTTCAGTCATAGAGTTTTAAAAGGATGCTTTAGGGTACCCATTGGAAAAAATAATAAATTAAGATCCAGCTACTTCATTGAGCTACATCAGCATATCTTTTGAATGTGGAAAGCTGCCAGAAGGGCATTGCACTAGTACATTGTAATGTTCATAAAGTTTGCCCTCCATTTCATTTCAAATTGAGGTAAGAACATACGGCTCTCTGGCTGAAGCATCATTTTCAGCAGCTTACCAAAAATCTGTAGATGATAAGCAACATTTAAATTGTTTGTGGTGAAAATGAGAAGTCCAACACCAGAATACTGATGTTTATAAAGCACAACACCCTATAGTAGCTGTAATCATAGAAGAATGTTACTGATAACACTCTTCTAACTGAACTAGAGTTCTTAACCCTGAACATATAATTGTAGAACGGATAATGAAGTAGAAGATTTTGAATGCATTTGTGGGATATTTAATTTCAGATCTTAGTTCACTTAAAAATACGTTTCTGAATGCATGTGACTTTCTCGTTGCCAAATTTAGGTCCACCTGCGTTTGCCATGCTCCACTTCTGCTCTTTTATTTGAAAGAAATTTGGCATGCATCATTTATGAAGAATAATTGAACTACCTCAGTTTAAAAATATGAATAATTGTTTAAACTGCCCCAAAAAACTTGCCTATATTCCCTTAACAAGATTATAAATTACAGAGGACCTATAAATATCAAATATGCAGCATATATGAAATCAGTGAGGTGACTTCTGATTTAGAAAAGTAAAATGGGTTTTTTCAGAAGGTACTGTACAGGATGTATAGAAATTTCAAAGGACAACTGAGGATCTTATTAACACAGCCTAATTAACCTCCCTCCTGTGCAAGGTGAAGCATTAGAGGCTCTGAATGAACGATGGAAAGTGTCAGGGAAATACAGAATTGGATTGATTTTCTTTTAATGATAAATAATCCTTCTAATTTATTTGGATGAAAGTAAACGTGTCTGTGGTTTTGCTTTTGCCGTGTGCCAGGATTCAGCTCAGGGTGAATTCTTAGCAGAGGTCTAAGGCTTTGAAAATTGCTTTCTAATGGAAATGGTGACAGATCATTAACTACAGTGGTATAAATGCATTGATTTAACATGTGTATAGTCGTCCTAAGTTGCAAAATGCATGACACAGTGTGTGCTGAGCATACAGGGAGTATCTTTTTGGTTTTAACTAATTAATGACATGATTCATACTATGTTAATCTTTCTCAAACATAGGGCCCCTGACAATGTTGGACAGGTATCATTCAGGGGCTGAGATACATTTGTTTTGTAGTGACACTGTGATCCCACTGTAATTGCTGTGCTGGAAGGGGACCAAGAAGCATTTAACATGCTGCATTTAATCACCCATGCAATCACAGGGACACTGAAGTAGATACGTTTTCCTGCTACTAAGTCATAGCAGCTTCTGAATCCTAACAAATCATTGCTAGATATGCTGGAAGGCTTTGTTTCCAATAAAAAATGTAGAACCTGGGATTTTGTAGTCATACTTAATTAGCATCTGTGGTTTTAACATCTTTAAAATTAAATGTCTAATGCACATAGGCTACATGAAAGCATTTTTCCTCCAAAATCCTTATTCTTCCATCATCAAAACACAGATTAACAAAAATTAGTTTCAAGAATTATGATTATTCTAGTGTTGTTTTTCAAGCATTAAGAGTACATTATCTGTGTCTAGTAGTAGAATTTTTACTCTGAGGCAGCTGCACAATTCTTGTCATTGGTGAGCATCTGCACTAATAGTACTAGTTCACCATACCTTAAAAAGTCTAGGTGGCATGCTAATACAGGTGAAACTGAGCATTTGTATTGCCCTTTGGCACTTGTGTAGAGTAAAGCTAGTATTAATTTTTAGTGTTTCGGGTCTCCTTTTGTTGTTTGTCTTAAAGATGAAATGGGGAAGTTAAGAAGCACCTGACTATCTGCTGGAAAATGGAGGATTCTGTTACCAAAACCTTCATTATTTATTAGGTGTGCCTATCTAAGTTTCTTGACAGGAGTTTGTTTTTGGAGACTGAGTATTTTGAATCAGTCAAATTTTGGTACACTTCTTTTTGACTCTCTTCGACTGCACAGAATTTCCACATGTAACTTGTTCTTGAATCTTCAGAGTCAGATTATCTTTTGATTCTGTTTATTCTGATCAACTGCTGTGCTTCTAACAGTTTTGTCTTTGAGATTTAGGGCTAGAATTAAATTGCATTCTCTGAAAGTGGTCTTGTATTGGTATTTATTTACTGGAAGAGAGAGAAGGAAAACCAAACTTCCAGTGAAGACAGAGTAGAATGTGCATTGATTTGGATAGTACCTTGCAATGATATACTGTAAAATGACAGGGAATAGAAGGAATAATTGATAGTATAGAGCTTAAAATTAAGTTTATAAGATCAAGTGCTCTTCTTGGAGCAGATGAGGCCACTTCACACCTTCATAAGACTGTAATGGAAGTACCATATGAAAATGGAGTCAGGGGAGCAATCTCTTCTGTTTTCATAGTTACATATCAATTGTGGTACATGATATGAACACGTGTAGGATTTGAAGTATGTGATTTTTGCTATGTAATGCCCATTGATGTCTCTCAGTTTGCATAATGCACCTTTTACTGGAGATGCACATGTGCATCTCTCTGAGGTTGGGGCCTTACAGTGATCTGTGTGCAGGTCTGTCTGAATGCTCAAATAGTTCCCTTTGCTGTGGCGAGTTGTAGGCACAACAGCACAAGTAAGGGATTATGGTTTGGAGAGCCTCAAACGTGTATTTTATTTTTACCCTTACATGCAATTTATTTCCTGCTTAAAGTATAAATATGTTAGAAATTCCAGGATTTCCCATTTCTGTAAATTTCTTCCACTTTCAAAGTCCCTATGTCATTGCTACTGCTTTCATGGCCATGTTGTTAAGGGAGTGGTTTTTTTCCCTTTGGCAGCAGAGGCAGTTTTAATACCTTCACTTCTTTCAGACCAAACCCTGCAGAACTGTTGCATGCAATCATTCTGTAGCCTCTGGGCTTGAGGTATCCTCTGCGTTTAACTTAGTCTGCCACTTGACCTTCTGAGCTTGCTTCACCTTGTGGTTTCCAATCTACATAATAATTTTGTGTCACACTTTAGTTAAATGGTTTCTTTTTGACAGGTGGAAGTACCTTCAAAGAGGGTTTAACTATATATTCTGCCTCAGCGATAATGCCATTCTATTTGACTTGATTTATCAATAAATATGAATGTCTTTCTGAATACCAGCTTAAATTATGTACAAGTGGAGACTATAAATTATCTGCATAAAAATGACTTTCTAGAGATATTGTCCATATAAAATGTATACTGTGAGTAATTCTGGATTAGTTGCTGTTCAGCATGAAGCTGACTTTTATGAGGGAAATCTAAGAATTACTATAATATGTCCAGTTAAAAAAGTGTTGATTTGATATCTGATTCAGAAGCGTATCCCAAGCCAGCTCAGTCAGAAGGGTTTAGAAGTGTTTAGGGTATCAGTCTAAAACATGCAATTCTCATTGCCAGCACTAACTTAGAGCTCTAGCTTTGCTGTGCCTTATGCACCACTACAGTCATTATTTTGCTATGTGTTCCCAGAAACAGGAATTGTATTGCCTTCCCTAAAAGTCATCCATGACTGTCTTTTTCCTATGAAATGGAAACAGAGGGCTGTATCATGATCAAGACTGTTTGGTATTTCAGAACTTGGAGTGTTTCAAATGAAATTGTCTCTAGAAATAACGTATAATTCACGTGTATGATATAATTGAGAAGGTTGTCAGGAGCAAAGAAATTTTACATTTTTGTGTTCCTCCTTGGCACTGTGAGCTTCTGGTGAATTCTGGAGTCACTGAGAAATAATTAAACCAGTGATGTGGTTAACACATGCTTTGTGAGATAACGATATGCAGGTGTGCTCAGTTTTAAGTCTGATGAGTGAACCCTTGCCTGCTGAAAAGAGGAGATCCTAGCAATGAGAGGAGGGATTTGCACTGTAGCAAAAAGCTGTCAAACATTTTACTTGACAGACAGTGACCTACTAGATTTGATGTATATAAACGGCATAATATATTTTCTTCATAAAACATTTGCTCTAATTAAATACTGCAGTTTCACAAAGAAGCTGGTTGTTGATCAGTGCTGTTACTCTTTCTTTGCTGTTTTCTTAGTCCTAGTGTAATGTTGGTGTATCTGCTCTCACATAAGTGGCTATGTAAAAGAAATGAACAAAAAAACCATTCAAGATTCAGGTTCTCATCATAGTAGCACCTTCAGACTAGCTTGGATGCTTTGAAAAGGCCTATACAAGGATCCAAGAGAAAGTGATCCTTGAAACTGTAACAGTGTTACTTGGCTTAAAAGGTCACTTGTCCAATAGTGCTGTACTTTCAGAAAATTTGATGAGGTTTTGTGTGTTATAAGTGCATGGCAGCCTTTTTTCTCTCTTTCGTGGAGCTCTGTGTTGTGTTTGTATGTGTTTTCCATTGTTGGTGTGCTGATAAGTAAATATCATATTTTGGCTTTGGATTGATTTTTAACAGCTGAGATGGTTGATTATGCCACTGAAAACATTTGTCATTGCCCATTCCAATGTCATCCGTATGAGCCAGCTGAACTCTGCCTTTCTTTTTCTTTGCTGCCCCTGGGGTTTAGTGGCTTTGCAGAGAAGGTCCTGCCTGGCATAGTGAGCTGCTCCGGAAGGTCTAACCCATAAGCAGTGAGTACTGAACTGCAGCACACTAATGCTGTAGGTGTTGACTCACTGTGCTGTTTTTAATTGCAGTTCTCTTGAAGGTAGATAATCTGTGCAGACCGTCAACACATTAAGTCTTTGGGTGTCTACCAATCTGATGATATATTTGTATGGCTGCAAATGCTGTTCTGCTTTTCTTTTCTTGGGAATTAACTTTTCACCTGTGCACATACTGTTTGCATTTAAAACCAGCTTCCATGTGTCTGTGGCTCTTGCTATAGCTGGCAAATGGTTATGTCTCAAATCTCCAGTGATATGTGTTCTTATAGAATTTTTGAGCGTGATGTAAACCAGCTTTCAGATGTGCATGAATTAAAAAGCGTTTGTAATGTTTTGATGTGACTGATACCAAGACATGATTGACCAAGTCTGGATTTGCTTTTTAACTGGAAAGTCATTCAAAATAACCGTCTGCAAATTCGGGCAGGGGGAATCTGTAATTTTGATATATTCGTTTGTGATATAATCACTTTGAAAAAATTGGCAGATTTTTTTGTCTTAAGGTAACAAGAAGATTTTTATAATTTATGTGTTGTTAGACAAAGGTGTCCTCTCAAAACTCCATTCTTGTTTGGTTGGAGATAGGAAACAACTGTTTTGGTAGTCTCAGTTCTTTCTTTGTATGCATATTTCTAGAGAGAAAGGTGCAACTAATTTGGCTAAATGGTATGTTCCAGCTGGAGGCTGCCCTGGGGAGGAAAAAAAGGTCTTATGGTCATGGACAGTTTTGGTACAACCTTGCCTGTTAATAGATACTTTCAGACTTGCCCAGGATGGCGTTAATGCCTGTAAATAATGGCAGAGTTGATTCAGGAATGCTGAACAAATCAAATCTTAGGCAATGTGCGCAGAAACCAGTTTGTTCTTACCGAAAGATACTCCAACACATAGAGAACTTTTGACAATATTCTCCAGGTCACTTTTTAAAGGAGATACGATGTTAGAAGTGAACTTTTTGTAAACTGGCAACAATAGTGTATTGCTTTGGGTATTTTCATGGGAGCCCTAGAGAGGTCTTATAACCTTAATTTTTTTTGTGAGGCTGCTGACTTCGAGGTTTGAATACCTGTGGCATAATTGCATATGGACTTTGTAGACATCTGGGAGGCTTGATATGTTGCTGCTGTTCTCCTGCTGTTTTTCTCTCAGCTGAAGGTTGCTGCCCACAAAGCTGAGCCACCCTTGTGGATCATACAAACTATCCTGGTCCATGTCAGTGCAAAGTTAGCCAGGTTATTTTAAATTACTGCTAATGTAGCTGAGAGTAGTAATGAACAGCTTGATGTAATAACCGCTTAAACCATTCCAGCTAGACTTCCAAGAGCACATCTGTGTGTCCTTATAAGTACAGTACTTCAATCTCTCCATTGCTATATTGTATTCAGGATTTGTCAGAACTGCAGAGCTGTTGCCAGGAGGAGTCTAATATTCAAGTGGAATGTATTGGTGCTTCCTGTCTATCATTATTATCACATTGCAATACAAAGATTTGAATGATGAATGTGTAACATATGCATTGAATGGTAAAGTAAGTTTATTTTCATGTATGAGGTAAATATGTCGAAGTCACATTTTGGAAACTCTTGGAAAGAGATTACTGTACAAAGTCTCTTTCCATACTCTTGTTTCTAGTTCAGCCACTTCTAGACACGTTTGTTTCCTAGCCATTTAAGTTCTTACCTTCTCTGTACCCTTGCTTCATTCCCCCCAAAACTTCCCTGTATTGATTAGAAATATAATGAATTTTTTAGCTCTATTTTTTTTTTTATTTTTTGCCCCAGGTCCAGCAAGACTATGAATCTCTGTTCCAAATGCTTTGCTGGTAAGTGCAGTAAAAGGTTTTGTGTTTCCCTTAGATTATTGAAACCACATTGTTGGCATCTCCCTTAGGATTTGTGCATGGGTTTCTCTTCTTTCAGTGTGTATATGTAATCAGATTTTCCTCACTTTGGTGCTTCCTTTATTTACTAATCAAGAACCCTTGTGTAAATGTACCCATCAAACCTTGTTCTTGAAGTTTAGGGAATTTAGGTGCATCCTTGAACTACAGAGCTCCATTGGCAGCCCAGCTCCTTTACGGATGATGTGGTTTCCACAACACATACGTCTGAATTGTAATTTGGAATTTTGTCGGATTTATTTTGTAATAGCCTCTGATATATAGAATGGATTAAAAAAACTAAAAGGAAAAGTTGGTATAGAACACCTTGTTCCATTTCTTTTAGATTGCAGCCCTTGAATACAAAATCATCAGTAAGTCATCTGTAGGCTGTTCTAATTACTTCATATTATTTTCTTATTATAAGGTCATTGGTGTTGTGTAAAATCTTAGGAATTGTTACTGAACTTTTCCTGTTAGCAGCTTCTAGCTGTGCCCTTCTGAATTAATTTTTTGGTATTATTTAGTATTGTAAGCTTCCTTTTAATTGTAATTAAGGTCCTGTCATAGCTCATGATTTTTAACTGCCTTGGGGCAACAGATACATTTTTAAAAAGTTCAGCTTTTTTTTTTTTTCCTAGCTTTAAAGCTTTTTTAGCATTTTTTCAACAAAAAAATGAATTTTGACTTAGATTTCAGATCTTGGGTTCAGCATCACTTCTTTAAACAAACACATGGGAAATAAAGATTGTCAAAAGGTTGTTCAGCAAAATTTATTGCTCTGGCTGTTTTCCAAAGGCATGGGTCTCTGGAAGGGGTATATTGAAGAAAATAAGTCATTTCTTTTACTCTTTGGCTACTGACCATAGAGTCCCAAACAAGTCTGATTTGACTCAGTAGGACTGTTATGTTAATATTAGCCCTGTAAATAACTTGTGTTTGTGTACTCAGCAGTGCAGGTGTTCTGATTCTGAGATGTCAAAACAGCCCATCCCTCATTTGCTGAGTTTAGCAAAGTACCCAACACTTCACAGCCAACAGACCAGGAATTAGGCAGAGCATCTTTTCTTTTGGTTTTTACTGGTTTGGATTTTCTTTTTGTTTCTTTGTAATTTTGTTTCTTCTTAATGAGAAGAAAATTCCTGGCTTCTATTCAGCAGTTTTTCTGAGATGTCAATACCTCTGATAAAGTTAATTTTTCTCTGCTGTAAAATTGTAAGATGAGACCTTGTGTGATTGGTGGGGTGGGGGTGGGAGAGCTCATGTTTTTAAATTTTCAAGATGTTCCTTAGAGCCTATTTATTTTAATGACATAAGTCTTTGGAACAGTTTTATTAACTTAAAGAGCTACTAGTGGTTGGAATAAAGGTACTGTAGAAGGTAGTGTGGAAAAAGACAAATTTATCTTACTTAGATCTTAACTATGGTTCCTTCAACAAGTAGTGTTGAAATAACCAGTTCTGTTGGAGTCATAACTGAAAACCTCTCAGTGTCATCATTCCAACATAGAAATGTTTTTCTACTTTTTTTTCCCTGATGGTACTGAAATATTTTTAGCATATTTCTATACTGGGTTTCTAGCTATATATTGATATAGAAAGATATGTACTCCTGTTTCTGTAAATTTAACCACCACAGGTAGCAAGATTTTAGGCAAGTAAGGTGTTGAAAGATGTTTTTCACTGTTTCAGGCACTCCAGAGAAAGGATGTGAAAAATAGTTCCTCTTTTGTCTCTTTTAATATGGCAGGTTATTTATTCAAATGTGTTGAAACAGAGGGAAAATTTCAAAATGTTATTTCTCTTGACCATCATTTCATTTTTCTTTTATTTCAGAAAAAAGAAATCCACACAACGAAAAAGGTCAGTAACTCTTTAAATTAATTTTTTCATTCTTTTTTTCTAAATGGAAGAATCTAGTCTTCCTTTTAAAAAAAAAAAATAATTTGAGACACACAGAGCAAGAAAGACCCTTACATTTTTGTAAACCTTCCTTTTTTATATATATATCAGGGGAGAAAGGCAACAAGTCCTCAAGGGATGAAACGTTCTGTTTACAGTGCAGTATGATTTATTTGTGGAACCTCCCTATCTTAGCAGGTTTTTCAGACTTTCTGAACTATCAGCAAGTTTGTAAATACATGATGATGAAGTCTTCTTTGCTTCTGCATGTCCTGGCTTCCCCATTGTTCTGGTTCTGCCAGGAGGGGGTTAATGTCTGCAGTAGCCAGGAGGGGACATGGCTGGGACAGGAGGTTATTCTGTACCACCTCCCCTCATTGCCAGGGCTGGGGGGAAAGGGACTCTCCTCCAGGGACAAGGGGTTGGCTTCCAGTCGAGGCAGTCTGGCAGAGGGAGTGGTTTGGTAATGCCAGTTCTGAGCATTTTGCACGTGAACCACTCTCCTCTCTCAGGTACATTTTTGTTATTAATACTGTGGCTGCTAATGTTTGTTTTCTTATCTCATTGCTGTTTCCAGTAAATTGTTGTTATCTCAGCCTGTGATCTTTGCCTTTGTGCCTCCAGTTCTCCTCTCCAGCCTGCCACAAGGGGAGGGGGAAGTGAGGGAGCAGCTTGTGGTTTGGAGTTGCAGTGGGACACTAAGTTCAGGAATACCATTCCTAAACCATGACACCCATTCCTTGGGGAAAAAAATGGTCAAATTTGACATCCATCAGATTAATTAGCCCAGAACTGGAGCAAAGGGTAATGTCAGTTTGCCTTATTGTTTGACCAAATGCTTCTGTTTTCTAAATTTATTATCAAAATAAATTCACTGAATTTTCTCTCACATTTATCCAAGGATGAGACAAACTGCAAAAGCAGCCAGATAATATAGCAGGGATACTGGCATTCCTTGTTTTGGCTATCTTTTGTACTTTTTCTTATATTAAATATGGGAATACTGCTCACAAGTTACTACAGAATTGTTCAGTGTTCTCTGGCAAGAATGAGCTGCATACTGCACAGATATATGCAGCCCTTTGCCTGTAACTGCCCAGTGTTTTGATCTAGATCCAGAAAGTGTGCTAAGGTCTTCTGTACAGCCACAAAATTGCTGTTCATTTGCCACAGACTAGTTGTTAGCTTGCATATCAGGGTTGATAAATATTGTAGAAGAGCTTGAAGTTAGCTATCCTCTTCAGCCGTCTTTGCCTCCTCTGCCCACCATCTGCCTGTTCCAGTAAGGAATACCTGCCTTGTTTTACTTAAACCCTGTAGAAAAAACAGACTCTGAAATGTTGTAGAGTTTTTCTTAAATAATTTAAAGTTAATTGTACTTCTGCAAAGTACTTCACAACAGTCTGTCTCTAATTCACTGCTGACCATGTGTTATCAATGCCTCAGAGTCTCCAGATACAGAACAACTATAACCCTACAAATTGAAGTGCTTCAAATAAATACACTCTTTGGATGGTGAAGACATAGTTGGTTCACACTTCTCATGCATCTAGAATACAAATGCAGTAAAGTGGTGTGGGTTTTGCAGGTTTTTTGGTTTGGGGTTTTTTTTTTGGTTTTTTTTTGTTGGTTTTTTTTTTTTTGGCCAGAATATAGGCCGGTAAGTAAAAAAATGTAAATTATGGCCAGAGTATCTCCTTTAGTGACACCACATTTTTCAAGAACGCTGCAGCCTTTCTTCTTTCATTATGGTAAACTGTGAATTCTGAGTGATTAAATACAGGACAGTGAGTTCAAATTTTCAACAGTACTCTTTATTAACCTATGTTTGCTCCCATTAGGTTTATGGAAGTTATAGCATCAACTTCAGGTAGGGACATTGTTTGAGTACTTTTTGAAATGCCACTTGATAAAGTAGGATCTTTCAGGCAGGAATTCTGCATTCATGGAAACAGCACCTGATACCTCAAGAATTCAATTTTAATTGGAACCTCTGGGAACAGTCACAGAATGAACTATTACAGAGTAAGAACAAAAATTTAAATAGAGAACATGATAAGACTACACTTTCTACTTACATCACCCAGAAAAATGCTATTTGATTGTGAGCACAGAAGGCTTAATTTGTGTTATGTTCTGTCAGCAATGGAAAGAGAGGTACAGGAAGTGGATTTCAGCTTGTTCAGTAGTGTGCAAAGCTAAAGGTAAGTGTAGCACTGGATGGTTTGGAGGAGAGATGCAGTTGCAAAACTCAGAGATAAAATATGATTAGAATATTCATGGATTTGTGAATCAAAATCATAGGCATTCTGTCTGAACACATAATTGAAACTGCTAGAGGTTTCAATTCTAGATCCATCCCTTAATCCAGCTGTGCAATATTTATGTTCATGTTGTGCAAGGTACTGGATCAGTGTCACTGAAACTGAAAAAACGGCTCAGTCCTATAACCCAAGAATTGTCTGAGTTTTAGGGGCTTCAGCTCCTAGTTTGGTCTTATTTTTAGGTTGAAATAAAACACCTTTTTTTAATAACTGGATTCTTGATGAGTAAAAAAATAGAAATTTTTAATCGTCATTACACTAGCAGAAAGTCCATATTGCTAGAACCACATCTGTATTTTCAATACATATGCTTAACTCTATGCTAGGTTATTATGAAACTTTGAAACTTTGATAGTATTTTTTATGTTCCTGAGTTGAAAAGGTCTAATAAGGAGTGAAAAAGAAAAATAGGCATTAATATGTACTATATATTGTCTGAGTCTAGAAGTGTCAGATTATTCACCTATTGCCTGAACTCAGATGTCTGACTATAGAGTTACTTCATATTTTTGCATATCTTAACCTTCCTCCTTTGTTGAGCAGACCTTTATTTTTTCATGCTTAAATCGCAGGCGGCTTTTGGAGCTTAAAAAAATGACAGTTTTTTGTGTCTCAGACTTATTGAATAGTACAATTTCTTTTTCTCTGTTTTTGTAAATCTTGGGAACTCTTTGGAACTTGTCTGTTACTGCTGCCATGTCTGGCAGTAATGACTCCTATTGTTAGCATGAGCTGGCAAAAATCAGCGTTCCTGCCTAAATAGATTTTGCTGTTAATTAACTGCTGATTTGATTCTTAGTCAAGCTTTCAGCTTGCTTACTAGGAACCTTTTCAGCAGGTGCATCTTGCATGTTGCTCATTCAAATTATGCTTTTTTTGCTGTACCCTATTGTATGGTAATTACTGAATTATGCTTCATTCAGCCTTGTGTTGATAAAGTTTTCAGTCTTAAATGAATGATAGAAATCTGTTACATTTGTGGTTTTCATACGCTTGTAATTTCTGATGTGAATCTGTAAGTTTTAGTACTTTCTTAGAAAAGCAGCAAGAAGCATTTCCAGGAATTTGAAAACATCACTAAGAGCTAGTTTTCTTTACCACTACACAAGACTTTTCTTTTTCAGTGTGGTATTCCCTTTGTTGGCTCTTAATAGAAGCCAGTGCCTCAATATGTTGCTTCATTAGGTTAGAATTTGCTGCTGTATTCACATCTGTCTTTGTATTTTGAAGTAAATGGCCTGCTTGCTACAAAAAATGGCCCTCACTTGTTAGAGTTTGAAAGTAGTCAAGCTTTGTCTTTAACTTCTATTACACAGTCAAGCTTACAGCTAAATATTTCTTTGGAAAATTGTATAGCTGTTATAGTGGCTACAAAAATGTTTCTTATTTCTAGAGCATCTTCTAGTAAAGAATATAACATTTCAAATTTAACCATAGCTATTGTTTGGCATACATTCAATTTCTTTTACTCTGTACCCAAAGAATGTCTAAATGGGTCAACCTGGTAGGAAAAAGATATCTTAGTGTAATTAATAAGCTTGAAATATGAGATCTGTGCTAAACTTGAAAAAGAGAGTCACCATGAAATAGAATTAAGAAAAAAATTGGATAAACTGCTTCAGTTATTTATACACTTGATTTGTACTGCTGACCCAAATCATTCCTTTTACTGTGTTAGTACACACTATTCTTTGGCTTTAAAAAAATTTAAAAATTTGAGTATTTGCTCTGTTTGGATTGTTAAAACAGGGCAATATTTTGTGGAAAGATTGGGAAGGGATTTTTAGTTGGCTCCTTTTACCCTGACCTGTCTTAAAGGTTTGGAGGGGAAATACAAATCAGAAGAAAATAATTTATTCAAATAGAGTTGTATGATCGAAGCTTAGGACTGATCATTTTACATTAGTCAAAAGTAAACATCAACCAGATCATCCAGCCTATTTATAAAGTACCTTCCTAGGTCTCAGTATATACAGGAGAATTGGAAATTTGGGAGAGAGGGATATCTGAAGCTTTCTAGCTTTGCTGTAGTTAAATACAGATCACGTGTTGAGTGAAGCTATTAAAACATTACTTGAGGGGTCCATAGCTACATTGTCATGTCATGGAAGCTGCAGAGCACAGTGCTCCTGTGTTGCTTTGTGTCAGTATGGATGTGATTTGGCTGTGCATTGTATGAAAAGGTGTGGAAGATGCTGTGCAGGAGGCACAACCCTCACCTTCCCAGACCTGGCTGTGTGAAGGTGTCGTGTGCGCAGCAGCGCAGTGAAGGGTGTCAGCAGGCCAGTGGCCAATGGCTCAGCTGCTGGTTTGGTGTGCTCAATTATTGTGTCCTTTTTCATCCTCCTTTAACTTCCCCTGCATGAAATAGTGGGAAGGGGCAAGCACTGATGGAGGACATACCCATGAAGTTTCTGTGCGATTGCTAGTGGAAGAAGGAATTTCTTTTACAGCTATCACTTAAATGTTGTATATTGAGGTAGGACAGATTTTTCTTTTTGTCTTTTCTTCTTTCTGGCTGCTTGAAGTTAGTGGGCCATTATCCTGTCACATAAGTGTCTTTCCACCAACATAGTCTAGTAAATTGAATGCCTTTTAATTAATAACTATTATCATTTTACAGTCAATCAATTCTGTCAGCAAACTACCCTGTAGGACATTAGTGGCTGTTGGATTGTGTCTTGCAGAATTCAATCTAGTACACTGGGGCTCATTTGTTAAAAATATAAAATAGACTCAAGCAAAAATATTACTTCAGTATTGACTACTTGAAAAGACTACCAAAGAGTCTTAATTTAAATTTTTGCTCTGTCTTGACAAGGCATCACTGATGTTTTCCATGTGTTTTCTTTTCCTTATCTCAAGTCCCATTGTATAGATTGATCTACATGCAAAGAAAAGCGCTCAAGCCCTTTTTTTCCTCAGACTGACATTATTTTCAGTTTTTCATAGCTTTGTTTTCTAGTATGTTTTTTTTCTTCATGGTAAAGCCACTTTCTTTTTCTTTTCTTAATATCTTCCCCTTCTAACTCGTAACCTTTCCAAATGACTCGTTGAAGCACCAGCTGTAATTTAGTCTCTTGTGTATAGGTTCTGCATCGATGTAAAAAAAAATGTTTAGAAATATGACTTAATTGCCATGATGTTTGCACTTTGCCAGCATGAAGGTGGAGTTACCTATTGAGGATGTGCAACCCACGGGTTTAATTTATTTAACTTTTTTATGACACCATTCTCTTATAAATGTGTGCATAAGATAGAAGAAGGAATGTTATTTTTTTCTAATTTAGCAATTTGCTTGATTTATGGAAAAGTCTGTGCTCTGTTTTGTGTATTTGGTCATTTGGAACCCTGCTATAGTTTATAGAGATAGTAGTGATTTGTTCCTTAGCCTCCCTGTGGAGTTTGTTCCATATTACAATCTAATTCCATGTCCGTGTCGTGCACTCCTGAGCTGTTAATTTGTACATTTCGATGCAGTTTGTTTCATCGTGTTTTTGTAATCCAAACTGAATCTAACGAGCTATGTGCTTTGGGGACCCAGCCTTGCCTTGCCAATTAGAACAAGTGGTTACTGAGAGAGAGCATGTTTTAAATAAAACATGGCACCTCTGTGTGGGACCAGCAGCCTTCAGGGAATAAAAAGGGGATATTTAACTCTTTCTGCCTGAGAAGGGAGGGCAATATCAGAGTGCGCAATTTAGAAACATTCAACTCATTCCTTTTAAAAGTATTATGCAGATTCATGGTTTGTCTTTTAAATAAAATGTCATTCGCCATTGGAGATGTGTTAGGCACTACTTCCTGTGGAGTATTTAGGAATTCATAAGGGTATCTGTCGAGCTGACTGCATGTTTTCTAGGATTCTGACTGCTAGTGCCACATCAGAATTGCACAGGACTAGCAGCTACCTTTTTCTTTCCCCTTGTGCTGCTGCACAAGAGGCTGAGAGAGAACAGGAGGAGTGCCAGATGGTGAAAGAGCTGATTTCAGAAGGTATTTCACAAGGGAAGGAGTCTAGAAACAGCATTTATTTAATTAGAGTGCTACGATTATGTGCTAGCTGACCAAGAGGAAGTTACCATTTTGAGGTAGCTGGGAAGATAGGTGTTTATGATCAATATTTGTGATCATTAAAGAAATTATCCAGGATTCTACTGATCTTCAAACTAACTAAATTTCCTGGTGAATTGAAGCAACAGACAACAATGATTTAGGAAGTTAACTCCACTTCACAATTCTTTCCTGCATTCCACCCCCAGCATTTCCTTTCCTCTGTTCTTGCTATTAACTTGTACCTCTACACGCTTGAGTATCTCCAGGTGGAAGTAGTTACTGTCCAACAGCAAGTCTTAGCTAAGGACAGTGAGAAAGCAGTTAGGTGAACAGTCATGGCAGTTAAGTCAGACAACATTTCAGCAGTCCTTGCATACACAAGCAAGGCAAGACCAAGAAAGACATCCCTTGTGGAAACCATTTTGTTTAGCAGCTAGCTGTGAGGGAAGTACACCTCTTTGCTAAGGTGATTTAAGCCATTAGGGAAAGCAGGTATATGGGACAAATGTGAGCTGGATAATAGAACAAGGTATAACTAAAGACTTTCCAGTTCTTTAGCCATGTCATATGAAAGAAATGTGATCTAGCAGCTAGACAGCTAGCTAGGATCCTTACTTGATTTCCTTTTCACAGTCAATGAAGATTTCTTTGTGATACTAGACAAGTTGGGTTTTTTGTCTTGCACTTCTGTTCCTCATCAGTTACCGAGAGATGATACTATTTCCCTGCTGATTTTGGACAATCTGATTTTGGACTTGCCTTTCATACCCTTGAGGAATGTGTGCAGTTAGGGACCTTTGGTTCCTTTATTTTGTCTTAGCCTTCAGAATTCTTAGCAAAATTTTGCAATTTCAGTTCTTTTCTGTATGTGTCTTTTCTGAGGTTGAATTTCTGTTCTTCATCTTCTTGACACTTATCTTCAGTCCAGTTTGTTTCTCCTCTTAATTTAAAGGAAATCATCCTGCACTGCTGCTATTAATGCATACCATTTCTTTTAAAACTTTTAATGCTTTTTATTATGGAGCCTGCAAACATGCCAGTCATTGTTTATTCATACCAGTCTTCTTATATGTATTGCAAAACATTCTCACAAAGTTAGTCACCAGAGGGCAAACTGCTCATGCAGATTTAGTCAATACAACTATAACTTCCTGCTTTTTTTAAAAAAGCCCAAACAGTCTGTGAGTGAGTTTCCATGTAATAATAATTAAATGAGAAGTTTAATGACTGTTGTCTTCAGAGATAAAGAAGTTATAATTTTACACTGAATGAGATGGAATTTTTAAAAGGTAAAATTTAAACTATTGGACTAATTTCCAAGCATTGGAGGAAAAAATACCCCTTTAAATAATCTTTTTCCTTGTTATCACATTAAATATCCCTTACTACATATGTGGTTAAATATTGCTTAACCATTAGTGAGGGAGAAAAAAATAGCTTAAAACAGTTTTCAGCAGAAATGTCTTTGTCCTTAATTTTATGTAGATGACTCTTATGGGGGCATGTGTGTGTGTAATCCTATGCTGGTGATACAGATAAGGCCTTTCTTGAAAAATCAACTGAAATAACTGCATCTCTAGTAGTTGAACCTGTAAGATTTTGTTCCTTTCCTTTGCAGAAAGCATAGACTGTTGGCTGAATCTGGCACTGAAGATTTATGAAATGACAAGACAGGTTATAGTGCTGTAATAATTAATCCAATCTGTGTGTATGCATTGTAACTGTCTTTTAATTATGATAAAAGGATCAGAGTACAGGAAAGCAGAAGATTACTGGCCTAATCTCCTGGTTTAAATCACAAGTCATTAAATATCATCTAGGTAAGCTCTGTTTGCTGGAAATTCTTCCTTTTAAACAGCTACTCTGTCTTGATATGAGGGTGCTGGGGGTTCTGGATGCACCATGGTCAGTAGTATTTCTAAAGAAAAGGCCCCCTCACTATTAAGTGATATTAAGGTATGCCTTCTTAATTGCAGCATTATAGGCATGACATTTGCACGTTGAGCTGAATAGAGAATAATTATTTTCCTTAGAGAATTTCTTTAAAGAACTCATTAGCCCCCTAGTGCTTCAAGAAAACAAGTAATTTACCATCTTGACATTTGTGTGAGTCAGAGGTGGTGATATTTTTGTTCACTATACATAGATAAGAATCTAAAGCACAAATGGCAAACATCCACAGGTATTTGGTATCAACTTTGGGAAGCCTTGGAACTGCAGTCCTTTCTTAATCTCCTTCCCCCAAGACACCAAATTTTTTTATGCTTTCAGCATTAAAAGTACACACCTCCCTACCTCTATGAACTGCAAAGGTATTTAATGCTTCTCTTGGTGAACCTAAGAATAACTTTGAACATCCTGAAAATAAATACAATAAATACATTACAAAAGTCATGTCAGAATTTTGTAGCAGAGAAAGTAGGTAGAATTTAGTTCTCCTTGATTTTTCTCTGGGATCCTCCTTGGGGTTAAAACAAAGTCAGGAGCAGAAGGGAGCTTTGCTTTGCTTTGTGTAAAATTCCAATGGCACGTTTTGAATGTCTTTCATTCTATCCAGCAAGGAAGTCAAGGGTCCTCTAAAAGAGAAGTTCTGTGACTTGCATGCATTATGAAAGTAATTTAAAATGAAATAAAGAGGTCAGATCATGAGTGTAAAAAATTGATTAGATCAGGCACGTCTTTATTTCAGACTGCTTGACTTTTCAAACTCAGTGAAGGATTTTGCCATCTTGTAATGCCACCCCCAGTCTTCTAGTATAAATAAAAGCAGTTTGTGGAACTGTTACTGGGCCAGAGCCTTTGGAAACCACAAATTGGGAGTGTTGATTGTGAGCTGTTGAGTTGCAGTCAGGTTGGACCCAAATGCTCTGTCACAGTTGATCAGAAGTGCTGAAGCTGAACAAGCAATGTTATTGGGATCTTCTACAGAGTCCATCTTCTGAGATTGCTCTTTTCATGCTGCAACAAAAGCAGCTTTAGTAGTAGTCTTCAGAACATAATGCAAGATTTTTTTCTCTCTCCTATGCATTAAGACTTCTGATCAGACAAATGTCAAAGGAGGCTCTAGTTTGTATATTTTTAACTATATATTTTTTACTAATTTTATCCACATCCTTGCTGTTTTTTACTTGAATAAGTGAACAGATGAATTTCATGATGTGCAAGGTTAATGATCCAATGTATAAAGAAGAACCTTGGAGCTTTCTAAACATTTATTTACATTTATCTACATTAATAGTTTAGCAACATTGGTAGCATTTTTATTAGGGTTCATCTCCTAAATAACTGAAGCTTTTATATTTTGGGATTGGGGCGTTTCTGTCCAACTCTGTGGAAGAGGTCCCATATAAGTGGAGAGCAAATTATGAGCAGACAGTAGATGTCTTGGGGGTTTGGTAAGCATTAGAAATGACCACAAGTACACTTGTACATCTCAAATGCTTTAGGATTGCTTGAAGTGGACATAGTATTCATTCGAAGGTGTTTGTGGTGAGCTCAATCAGCAATAAAAGACTCATTGCTTTTTTGGTAATTCTGTAAATTATAGGCTTTGCTCTTTTAACAAAAGATGCTGGAGTTTTGCCTTTCGTCTTATATTTTGCTTCAGAATAGGAAAAAAAAAAAAAACCAAACCAAAACTTTCGACACCAGAGGATGTTTGTGGAAGTAAATACCAGTCTGGCTCATTTCCCGGCTGAGAAGGAAATACAGTGTGCTATTTACCTTTGTGTTCTAGCAATGTTTAGTATAGCATTACTGTTCTTCATAGACAAGCTTTCATCCTCCTCTGTTGACGTCTTGCCCTGCAATATGTGAAGAAATAGAAAGTTGGTCCCAGTGTAGTTGAATGCAGTCTTTCACCGTGACATTTTCTGTGCCTCAGCAAAGTCAGTGCTTAGCTTCAAGTTCTCAGCAGAACTGCCATCTGCTGAAACACTTTGAGCAGTAATTTGAAAACTAGAGTTTGACAATGCTGGCTTCTTTTTTTTTTTTTCTTTTTTTTTTTCCCTTGAGACTCACTAATTACTAGAGAAAATTGTGATAGGTGTAAATAATCCCAAAAATGCAGATGCATATAATGAATGTTGACATCTACTCAATTGACACAGACAAGTTAATGTTTAGAAATTGTTCAGACATTATTCTTCATTCTGTGCTGCTTCTTTTAGTGTCCATAATTATTTTTTCAAAAGAGTTAGTTATTGTTCAGCTGGAAAATCTTGACTGTAAAGGTTTAATTTCAGATAGACATAGCAGTGACTTGTTTTGATAATCGGCACATGAAAATCGTAGCTGATATGTGGCTGCAGCTAGTTGGAGGTAACTGGATGTGTTCCAGTATGAATATTTTCTTTTTTTCTAAATGAACTCTTAAGTCTGTGCACAACTGAATTGTAAAAAAGAGTTTATCTGAATCCAAAATCAAGATGGCTGGTTATATTCTCCAAATCAACATATCTGGTACCTGTAGGCAGCAGTAGGTCTCCAGTGCATTTAAGTCCTTTCCCCACCCCCCCTCCTTTTTTTTTTTTTTTACCTTTTTCTTTCTATTTCTTTGAAATGGTCCTGGCGTGCTTTAGTTGAGGAAAAATATATAGGAATAGTCATCTAATAGATTTAGAAATGCAGAGTGCTGAAAGCTTTTGTAACAGAACTAGTTTTTCTTGGTATTAACTAAATGAGTTTTTCTTCATGTAAAGGTCAGATTTCATGTCTTTGTTCCCATTTGAGTTCTTTTTTTGACAGAAGGAAAGCTATTTCGCAATTGATTTATAAGATATTTAATGTGAGTTAGTACTTGGTAAACATCACACAGTGAGCAGCACTGTGTACTGCTGACCATGCCCTTGGTGAAAGGAATTTTAAGATATTTGTTGCGGTATTTTCTGCAGGAACTGTAACAAAGTGGAGGATGTCCATTTACAGGAGAGCAGGAGTAATTATTTTAACTTGAAACTGTTTTCTCTTTCATACAGAGCTGCAGTAACTTCCTGCAGAGAGAATGGTCAGTTGTGACTCCATCCATACACCTGGTCCTGAGAAATTAATTGTGCCTTAATTTACAAGGAAGGGAAACTTATGGCTCATTCACTTCAGATTTCTGAAGATGATGTTGTCAGTAGGACTTGAGAGTGTGTCTTCATTTAGAAGAGTTTAGAAAAGAATTAAAGTAGTTAATCTTATATGCTCTTATGGCAGCTTGTTCTTCAGTTAGACTTAGCAAGGTGTTCAAATAAGAGTTTAGCTACTTTATATTTAAAAAAGAGCAAGGCAGGTAATTGTGTTGATGTGGTGACACATAATTTATAAAAATTCAAGGTGAATGTGATTTCTGTGAAGTTTTTGCTAACATTTTATTATCATAAAAGCATTCAATTTTTACTAACTGTAGTGGTGCCTCTAAATAAATACAAAGCATTTGAGATAACTTCTTATTCAACTAAGTAATCAATTTTAAGTTCCTGTATTTGTGAACCTTCTATGAAATTCCAGTTTGCTGTATTCCTAAACCATGAATAGACAAATGAACTAGAAAACAGTAAGTGTCCAACAAACAGAACAAATGCTAAGCTTAATTATTTTGTAAATGCATGTTTTTTAGTTAACAAAAGGAAGTTCTGAATTTCACTATTAAATGTGGACAGTGACTAAGAATCGGAATTAAACATGTTCACCAAATAATGAATCATCTTAGTTAAAATGAGTCCTTGTGAACCAGAATTAGAATAACATTTTCTAAGTTTAAAATCTGAAAACTCTTCCTAGAGCTGCCAGGTTAGAACCTACTCCTTCCATTTCTCTTTTGTTAGTGAAACTCAAAGAATTCAAGCCTTGAGAATTGAAGAAAATCGTAAGTTACTGGGAGATTGTATTCTTGAGCAGATGGAGAAATCCCATGTTCTCTTGTGTGTTCTCTGTCAGATTTGAGGCTGAGAAGCTGTAGAACCTGTGTAAGCAACTAACTGCAAGGGTTGAGATGTTTGCTGGTTTCTACCCAGCCTTCCTTTTTGCTTAGCTGAAAGGAGCTTTGGCTTCTAGTCTCTCAGTGGAAGCTCTTTAACTTGGCATATGTCTGGGCCACCTTCTCTCTCTGGTTCCACATTCTCTGAAAGACTCAGGGTTAGGTGGGCAGAGAAGTTAGTGTGACATTTTTTTCTCCCCTCCCTTGTGTTAGAAAACTCTTCTTTCCATTTATATTGTGCCTTATATTGCATTCAGCAATTCTAGTAAGGACACGAGCACCTTTACAAAACGCTCATGCACAACTGGGTTATTGAAGAGAAAGTTTCCTGAGTGTACTTGTAGGTTCCAGTTGGTTGGATGAAACTAGTAGCAAATTATTATTGTGGCTTTTCTTGCTGTTCTGTCTCTCTAGGTGCACAGCTTTCTTCACTGGAATATGTCTATAGTAGTATTTAGTATCGCTTATTAGATAGAGGCTTGATATGGAGTTGCATTTCATGCTTAACTGCAAGCCATTTTCTGCCCTTTGCTCAAGGGAAAGCGAGTAGGAGGCTTCCCACCTCTTTCCCCAGTTTTACTGCTGATCAGGGAAACAGAGACTATAAAAGTTAGCTTCTCTTCCCACTGTGTAAGTTTGTGCAGCAAGGTGTTAACAATTTTTCCATTGTGCCCTGGCCTATCAGCTGGAATATATAGTGGTACAAGAATGAATTTGTTGAAAATTTTATGCCTCCATGACCTGTTGAAGAATGGTATCCTTCTGCAGTGTTATTAAGTAATTTTTCTTCTCCTCTTAAATTAATGTTGACATTTTGTTACTGGATTTGTTCTTGTCTTCAGATTGGAACATAATTGAAAAAAATCTATTGCTGGTACATTAAAATTAATTGTTTAAATACTTTCCTTGAAGTAGAATTCAACTATAAAGACTATAATGTAAGATCAATGTATGATTTAGTTTTGCTTTCATGTATGAAAAAGTGCTTGTGGAGCATTCAAAGCATTGGGAGAATGCAGATTAGGATGAGTGGAAATCACAGTGAGAAAAGGGCAAACTCCTGAGGAAGACGAGATGCTCTTGTCCATCTGTGTCAGTTCTACAAGGGAAAACAACTCTTCAGAGTTCTGCCTTTAGTGAGCATTATAGTGCCTTTTCAATAACGGCCTCGTGACACTGGTGATGGGAATTTTGTACAATGTATGGAGAGGTGGGAAAGCTGTTTGATCTGAAATGTCAGTCCTGGTGGTTGGGTTTGGTTTTGTTTGCTTTGAACAGTCTTTTTACAAAACTGGGTGCAGGTTTGGAGCTGGCATTTTGCAAATGCTTTCACTATAGATTTTTGCTCTGATTCAGCTCAGGTCAGCCTTAACTAGAAGTTATTGATAAGGCATTTCTGTTTGCCTATGGAAGATAAACGGGCTTTATAATCCTGTTTCTATTGAATACTTCGTAAAAATTTCAGATTATTCCAGATGAAGCATTTGCTTTTAACTTTAGCAAAGAGATGGATCCGTATAGATGGAGCTGGAGTGCTCAGCATAACCAATAAGACGTTCATGATGTGGAAAGAAATTATTTGTTTTGCTTATAAGATAATTTAATCATCCTGCTTGTTGGCTTACAACCCTGAGACAAAGCTTAGGTATAAATGTAGGTGAGTTGGTATTTGACAAGAGGTGAAGCACAGACTTCTGCCAAGGGGGATGGTGTGTACAAGAAAACCACTCAACAGTTCTACAGTGACAAAAAAGGTGAATGGAAAATAATTCACTAATTAACAGCCCTAGACAGAAGCACTTGGTTTTTTGATAGTTTTTAAGTTGGGCATTTCAGAATGTGCTGCATTCCTTAGGCAAGTGAGGATTTACTCTTACTGGTTTGTATTTGTTTTGGTTTTTTTGTCCTAGTGGGATGGCCAGCACAGTGCAGCTGAGGAGAAAGAAAATAAAATAATCTTCAGTTTGTTCTGTCGGACAGTTGTGGTTTTCCAGTTTTTCTAGTGTCCTGTCATCTGCTTGCACTTTCTAGAGAGACAGCAGAATCATATAAGGCATTCTTTTAATGCATTTGGTTAATGTCTTCAAATGATATTCAGCTGTTATAAAATGAGTTATAAAATGGAATTTGCTTTACATAGTGTTGTGCAAACTGCTGGTTTTAACCAGGAAATAAAAATGGAGTCATGCACTGGGTGGAGTGATGAGATGGGAAAGTTAGGATTAGAGTTAGTTTCTTTATCTGGCTGATACTGCTCAAATGTAGATCACAAAAGCAGTAGTTGGAAACTTTACTACCAAAAGTCCGAGTTACGTGCTCATGTGGTAGGACTGACCCTTGCTGTAATGACACTTACGAAGAAAGCTTCTACAGAAGCCATAACCTAGAGTAGTTAAACCAGTTTAATCACCTAGTCCATCTGCAGATGATACGAGATTTATGATACTTTTTTTTGGCATCTGGTGTGGGCTACAGAAATTGTGTTGAGGATTAAAGGCAAATTAATTCAAGAAATTGCTTCATCTTTTCAAAGAACAAAGGGAAAACTGTCATTTCATTGATGTCCACCAAATGAGATACCAAAAGGAGTTGAAATACATATACTTAAGACCTGACAATTGCACTACAAATATTAAAAGAAAATCATTTTGTCAAACGCTATGTTTTTGCTCTTGAGCTAGATTTGCTCCTAGAGGATTTTACAGAGGTTTTAAAATAAGATAAGGTGTGTCAATATGTTAGCTTACCGATAAAGCACAAAACACAAGTGTGAGTTTCCTAGAGTTAAAATAAGTTATAGGTAACACTGATTTTAATTTTTTTTATTTTTCTTTTTAATCATTCTCCTTCATTCCAAGAAGCAAGACCTTCACAGAATGTCAGGTGCCCAATAGGCATGAAGAATCTGAGGTGTGTACCTTACCTTGGACTTGTCTTCTTTAAAGAATTCTTATAATGCTGTCACTCTAACTTAGCTTTTTCTAACTTGGCCTCATAGGCTATGGCTCCTGCCTTAGAAGGTACTCATGACTGAGCCCACCTTAGAGTGTATCATTACTTTCTTTCTTTTTTTTTTTTTTTTTAATTGGTTTGTACAAAAGTTTGTATTACTCAACTTGAACTACAGAACTGCTCAAAAGAAAATGGGGAATCTGTTTGAACAGAAAAGCCTTCTTCTAGTGAGGGACTGAGCTTGGGATCTCTGTGTTCCAGATGGCAATAGTTTGTGCTGCCATATCTGCCGGAAACAGTTTCCTTATAGTAATTCTTTGTAATGCCCTGTCTCTCCACCTTTTTTTTGTTTCCTGGTTTAAGTCAGAAGATGACACATCTGTCAGTGTGGAAATACCTTACAGAGTGCAGTACAAAGTGGTTAAAGGAAAGCATCTATATCTCTGATAGCTTTCTGAGAAGCAGTTTTAATCCCTAGGGTACAATACGTTGCCTGTTTGTATGATCAATGGAAAGTGGTCCTTTCAAATCAGGTGTTCGCTGGTAACCTTTTTAAATTCTTGAAATTGAACCCACAGTGTTGATGAATTGCAAAACAATATTATGCAGGTTCTCTGAGAGGTAGATGTGCATTAACATGTTGAGCAGCATGCTCCCGCTGTTTTTCACTGAGAGAAAATAAGTGAAACCTTAACAATTTTTATACTTTTTTTTAATCCTGTCATCTTTTTCCATGTAGATATAAATGGTAAGTGTGAACTGCATTTTTGAAAGATTTTTCTGCATATCTGCTGTCTGGTGTTTAAATTGATTGGGCCTTTTCTTTAACTCTTATAATGAGATTTCAAAACTGTTTTCATTTCTGACTGAAGCTTTCAGATATGTTCACGCTTGAAATGTGCTGGGCTATGAGTAGAGTAAGTATTTTTTTTCTGTATGTATCCTTATTAATTTTCCAAAGAAACTGAAAATTAATCTTAACCTAACCTGGCAATAGTGCATGTGTGTGATAGGGGACTGCTCCATGATTAAAAATTTAGGGTAAGGTTAATTTACTAGATACTGACAGACAAATTGTGAAAGGTATAGGAGCTAACTGGAAAGGAATCTGTAGAGAAACTGTGCTCCCTTTTGAAAATCGTTAATATTTGATTTTAATTTCAGTTTAGTAGCTTGTATCGGTCTCTCCTGGACATTCTGGTGGAATTGCAGCTGTAGCTTGTCTTCTGCCAGTAGCCAATGAAATGAATATACAGAGCTCTATCCACAAGGCTGAAGAGATGAGGGAATTATGTTAAATAAAAGTTTGAAAATTTATATTGAATCTTAGGATTCAATTTAAACATATTGACAAAAATTTCAGTTGCTGTTTATTTTCAACAGCCAGTACTTAACACCATTCCTGCCAAATTTCTCGAAAGCATTAAACAGTGGTGCTGTATTCACTTATGTAGGGTCGGCATCTCGGCTGGAAAATCACACTACTCTCTTGGAGCACAGCAAAGCTTTTCAGTAATTAGTAAATTTAAAAACAATTGAGTCTGCATGAGTTGGTGGTACCATGTGATACCACTGGTGGTGAAAAGTTATTAGGAAGCCTGAAAAAATGCTTTACTCCCTAGTGCTCTAGTCACAATAATGAATCTTCTAGGTCATCTTCATTAAAACTGAAAAAAATTGGATGCTAATTTCAGTTTTGTTTTACCATGGCAATAGTGTTTATGGAATTTCATTGCGTGGATTTTCTACTATTTAGGAAGTAGATGTTGTAATTTCTGTGTGCTTCGGTCAAAGATAGAGCTGTGTACTGTATGAATAAAAGAAAGGCACAAAGTAAACTTCCTTAAAATGGAAAGGGGGAGAGGGGACAGGTGCTTCATCCAGCTTAGTCTAAGGGGTCACCCTACTTACACACTGTTCTTTCATTGGCATAGTTCAATAAACATTGATCTTGTCTGAGATGGTGATCCTGGGCAGGTAGCATGGCAAAGGGAAATGCATAGCTGAACAGTTTATATGGAAAAAGGCAAAGATTTCTTTTTGAAAGGATGAATTCTGATTCCTCTTCTCAGTGTGGAGCTCATGTGGGCTTTTACAGGGAGTTTCTTGCATGGTGCTGGAGAGTGAGACATGTTTTGATGACAAATGTATGTCTCGTTTGAAATACCCCCTTACAGAGAACTCTTTATACCTGGATATAGAATTTTGTCTATTCCTTTTTAACTTGTGGTGTTACAGAGGGGAAGAATTTATGAAAATTTGGGTGCAGGTTAAAGCAGGCCACACAGAACTCATTGAAGTTTCTGTATGGATGCAGGCTTTTTACTCACAAGGTAAAACCTGAAATGTGAACAAAAGTGTTCAGCTAATGTTCCTGAAGTATGTAAGCATGCACATCAGGCTTTTTTTTCTTTTTTCTTGTCAGATGGCCCCATATATAGCATATTTTGGATTTGTTGAGAGTAAGCTGCATTGAAAAGAACTTTTCTTGTCTTTTCTTTCAGAACAGAAGCTCTTCTAGTGAGTGTTCATATTTTCTTGCATTCTTCAGAACAAGACATGGAATTACCAGAGAGTGGAAGTGCAAAACTCAGTCTAGGTTGCAGTGGGGAAGGGTTTTCTGCCTGAAGCTGTAAAAGACATGCTTATCCTTTAAAACCATGTAGGATGTCACAGCTTCTGGAAATACTGATGGTAGCAAACCATTGAAACTGTTGCTTGGGTTTCTTCTTAGGGCAAAATATATTGGTTTTTGACTCTGAGAGCAACTTCTTTCCAAAGACCTTTCGTTTGTTATAATTTGTTGGAAAAGATTTTTTTTCTAAATTATGTTACATGGTTGTGGCTGTCTCAGGAGAGAGGGGAAGGCTGTGTGCATGTGTGCACAGCCATTTATTTATATCAGTTTCCCATATAGTTATGTAAGTTTCTCAGACGCTGAGAGCCTTCTGTTTTGGCTGTTGCCATAGAAATAAGTGCCAGCTATCCTAATCTCAGTAGAAAGAGGATATATTCTTCATTTCAAGTTTTATTCCTTGATTGAAGACACACTCTTTTCTTGGAGTAACTGCTGGAGCATTTTTTTCTTGTTACCTGTCATTGTAGGTAATGCAAATGTTTAATCAGTAAAATACCTTTTCATCTACTTTCTAACTTATTTCTAACAACACCTATAAGACACTTGGCAGAACAACAAAATGTATTCACCTCTTCCTGGAGTTCTGGATGGACCTTTGCAAGAGTACATTCTCTACTTTATGCATATTCTGTGCATAATTTATTTTCTTTCCCTGATAAAAAGCTCATTAAACATTTAAGAACATCATGCATGTGTTTAAAAAGGGAGGAGACACGTGTTCAGCAGGGCCTGAAGTGTGCCCTCTACTACCTCAACAGTTCTAAATAGAAAATTCCTCCATTGCTAATAGTGAGATAAGACACAACTGCATTGTGTTTGACAGTGAAAGAGTGGAAGATTGAGAGGTGAAAACAGAAAAGGGAAGGTGAGAGCACCATATTGCTGGAGACACTACTAAAATAATATTAGTTCTGTTGATGCACTGTCCTGTGTCAGGGCCATAGGGGAAGCTATTGGCTCTTGAGAGATTTCATTAACCAGATTTTTCTCAATTTAGGAGGCTTCTTAGTAGAAATTTAATTTGCTAACCTGACACAGACCTTTTCCTTTGCCTCTGTGCATTGGTTTAGAAAAATTAATTTGAATCAGATGCTTTATTCTGAGTTTTACTTCAAGTTCTTAGAAATAAATCTCTATTTCTATAGTTTTGGGCAAATCAAACGAGAAATTTCCTCAGTGAGTTCTCTTTGGTGCTGTCTCTAGCATGCAGTTGTTCTGCTGTGTGTGACTGTGCATCTTAGCTGCCAACAGGTTTTCCCTTCTGGAAGGTGCAATTCAGTTGTAGAATATAGAAAATGTACATTACAAAAGTGTTTAGTTAAACAGTAAAGGGAAGAAAAAAACAATTCCCATTTGCATAAGAACATGGACATACAGTATTAAGTTGGACTTCCATTCTCTCTAATAAAATCTGTCTGAAGACATAAAAAGGCATAGTTTAAAGCAGTTTTCCATCAATAACGGTATTATAAGTAAAACTTCTTACTTATTTGGTTTTGAGCAACAGATTACAATACATTTTGCACTACTTTGATAGCTTTTAAACTCATTTCATAGTATTTAAATATTTTCATATACATTGTTTTCATGTGGTTTTTTGTATTCTGCTGTGCATTTCTCATTTAAGTTATCTAATTTTTTTTTCTTAATTTCATATATGGTACTTGTCTTTTTTGTGTTGATTGCAAAATACAAAAATTTTATCAGATAAGAATTGCTGTAAGATGTTAAACATTACCGGAACTGTGTGGTTATAAAATTCTGTTTCAAAAGCAAAATTTTTATTAGATGAGAGATGAAAATAGTGATGGAAAAGAGGACATCAGTCACTGTCATCACAGGTGGAATAAATCTCAAAGCAAGATCGTAGCTGTGGAGAATAATAATGGAGCTATGCCTTACATTTACTGAACTAAACAAAATTAATACATGGTTAATACCGGTTATATCTATGCAATATTTTCTATGTAAGAAGAAAACAAATGTTTTATAAATACACTTCCTTTAATTTATCAGTTGCCATACCCTAGTTTTGAGTGTAGAATATGGGCTAGAATACATTTTGTCCCAAAGTTTAAACATGCACAAATATTTCCATTGGAGAAAGGCTTCGATCTTACACTTCCACTCCATATACTTTCAGTGCTTGTCATTATTACAAAACAAAAATGAGAGTTAGTTTTGAGTGTAATGGATGTGAAACAAAAATCCCCATAAAAGTAGTTTTAAAAGGAGAACATTTGTAAACAAAAGGGGAACCTGTGAAAATTCATGAGAGAAATAATATTACATGGTGTCTTTAAAAACAATCCAGAGATTCTCTATTAAGTCATCTTTATCATGGAATATTGTAAGGATTGCAAAAACCTATGCCCAGTGTGCTTAAAGTGTGTATATTTGTATTTAAATATCCACAGAAATAGGCTTCCAAGCTGTTGGCAGCCCTTCCTGGTAATGTTTTACTCAGCAAGAGCACAGACATTCTTTCAATTCTCTGTGGCATTATGTGATCTTCTAGTGGAATTGTGTTCTAGCTTAGCTGCTCTTCTGCCCAAAATATAGTGTTTTCACAGTGTCCTTGAATGCTAATTGTGTTGGCTCAATTGTGACATTTTCTAATGAATTTACCATCTTAGTGTGGATTATTGTTTCATATACTGTTCTCCTTAGTGTAATGCCTGAAATAAAGCCAGCAATCTGATTAGCATCTCCTATGGGTGCTTTATTCTTTCCTTCCCCAAGGTAAGTCCTGTAGGGTTGTTACAAAATACATTCCTTTATTCTCTGTTCTCTATGTTACTGAAAGCTACATCACCAGAGTATACCTTGCCTTTAGAGAAGATACTGATAATATTTGCAGTGGGTTTAGTTTCTGTAGGAATCCATCACAGAGGCTTGAATTGACTGTGGGGAAATCTGTGCTATGCAGGTGAGCTTCACCCTTGCTTTAGGCAATTTGTGGCGTGTTCTTTGTGGTTCTCTGCATATGCCTTTTAGTACCATGTTGGCAGATAATGCTTATCACAAAGATAAGATCTGACATCTCACCTGAAGTTGCTCTCTGAGAAGCCAGGATAAAGGTTTGGACAGGTTCCATGTGCTACTGGCAGTACGATGATGACTGCTATATTCAGCACTAGCTGTAGTTCCCTGAGGGTCTGGACTAGCAGCATTGCTGTTGAGCATCCTGAGTATGATGAATGTAGTTCAGGCCAGATCATCACCTTCAGCTGGAGCTGCAACTTGCCTTACAGCAGCCATTTCTTAGAGATCATATTTACCCATAGATTGTAGGTATTTATAGGTTGTTGTCTCTTGTGATTTTCACATTGATTTACTGTTCCATATGCTCTCCAAATGTTACATTTGTGCCTGTTCTCAAACAGTAGCATCAGGAATGCAGTCTTAGTACTGCAGGTAACTCTAGCTGCAGTTAATGAGAACTGCTTTGTGTTGGGAGGGGTTCTTGTCATTGGTCAGACTGCTGTGTATTTCACAGAATCACAGACTGCTTGAGGTCAGAAGGGATCTTTGGAGGTCATCTGATATAGCCCCCTGCTTAGGCAGGGCCACCTACAACTGATTGCTCAGGACCATGTTAGATGGTTTTGAGTAGATCCAAGGATGGGGACTGCAACCTGCCTGGGCAGCCTGTGCCGGTGCTCAGTCGCTGTCAGAGTGAAAAGTGTTCATGGAATCACAGAAGATACAGATTTGGAAGAGACCTACAAGGATCGTCCAGTCCAAGGATCATCCTTCTGGCCCTGCACAAGACCATCCCTGACAATCACCCGTGCCCAAGGGCATTGTCCAAATGCTTCTCTGGACTCTGTTTGACTGCTGCTGTGACCACTTCCCTGGCGAGCCTGTTCCAGTGCCCAGCCACCCTCTGGGAGAAGAACCTTTTCTTAATATCCAACCTAAACCTCCCCTCCCACAGCTTCAGGCCATTCCCTTGGGTCCTGTGTTTGTTCATATTTGAATGGAGACTCATGTTTCAGTTTTTGTGTGATGCCTGTATGTGAAGGAATGTGGTTGTCAGGGAAGGAGCAGGATGAGCAAGTGGTCTAAGTACATACTCTTGCCACTCCAAAGTAAACATTTGTGAAGAAGGAAAGAAAATATAATGAGATTTTTAGTAGTTCAGATTGCTTTGAGGAATATTCATTGCTTCCTTGGCCTGTTGTGTGTTGAAGTCATTACATGGAAAGAATATTGTTTTGAGGTTGTTTGCTTTGACATGGTCATGTGTCTAAATACCTGATGATTATTACTAGCCAAATAGATCTTTGAATTTCCATTCTATGGTGCACAGCAGTGCTCAATTTCACTTAACTTTTGTGTCTTAGAGCTCAATCATGCGCAAGTGTACTTCCTGAAAATGATGAAAACTTTGTTGTTTCTTTATAGTCCAGGTGTCAGAGGTCACCTGACTGGAAGCAACAGAATTTTTGCTTCATACCTCCCAAAATTTGAAGCAGTAGATTTACTTGAGGTTTTAATGGTAACAAACCACTATTCATCCTCTGTGCTGTTTACAAGGATTGTAATACATTAAATAATTAGGTTAACTGTAATGATGAATTTCAGAAACCAGCTTAATTGACATACAATTATTGTGCTACACAAAGTAAAGAATTTGTAGCTTGTCATATGGCAAGCAGCTACTTCAGGTAAAATCAGTATTTGGCCGAGTTCTCACTATCTCAGTTTTTCCAGGCAGAGAATTAAAAGCAGTGTACCAGTATTATGTCCTGTCATTTCCAGGAGCTATTGAAGCAATTTTATAAGAATAGGCAAAAGTTGTTATATAATTTGCATACAACAGGAACAGATACCAGCCATGAGAAAGAGTACTTATGTCTATTTGTCTCCCTCAAGGGCTGACCAGGATTCTCAATCCTGGGTTTTTATGACTGTGTAATAGAACCTTAATCTGTCAATGTGCTTTGCTTTTTTTTTTTTCCCCTAGCATCCATTAACTCTGTGGTGTTTCCCATAAAGAAACAATAAGGTAGATGACTGACTCTTCAGATTACCTACAAAAGATGTAATACTTAAATGTGGCACTAGAACAGCTAAAATCATTTTAGGTTTGTATTTGAGGGACTTTGGGCAGGAATCTATCATGCCTTAGAGGAAGGTCAGGTTAATCCTTAGCACTGTGGATACAAAGTACTTTATACCGTGTTTCCAGTAGAAAAGAGTTTAATGAACCTTCAGGTAGTGTTTAATAACTGAGAATGTAAGTTAAATTGACCATCTGTTACACGTCTTGCTGCAGTGGCTGTGGGATGCTGGAGAAATTTCACACTCATTTTGTTTCAGATTGTTCTAATTGTTTCTTTTTCATGCAAAGCATGGAAAAGGCCCTCGCAATTAAGAGAATGCCCTCTCTAAATTAAATATAAACCCAGCGATTTAATCAAACTAAGTCCCAAAATACATTCACTTGTCTTCATTGTGGTGCCTTGAAGGGTTAGCATATTACTTCATAACTGAATTGAAACAGGACTTTATTGCAAATGATGCCTGAGGTGCCTACTGAGTTGCCTTTGTCTCATTCCTTGACTGATTTGCATTTGTTAGAAGATTGCAGTTTTTCCTGGGTTGCCTGTTTTGGGTAGTTGAACAATAAGCTGCATAGTTCCTAAAAATCCCGGTAATTTGCCTTTACATGTGTTTCCTGGAGGTGTTTGAGGTCACAGGGCTAACTAGAGATTCTCAGGAAGAAACTAACAAGAAATGGTATTCAGAAAAATCTTGTCCATATACAGGATATGGGCATGAAGGTGTTAATTTGAGAGGCTCTAAATAATTATGAAGTGGTACTGTCCCTTGGCAACTCTTACATTCTTCGATGGACAGCAGAAAGGCTGCACCATATGCTAGCGGAATAAATAGCGCTTCCTCATTATGAGAAGCTGTAGCATCTTGGTGTCAGCTGATTTGAAAAATGTCCAGAATGAAGTCATGCACCATAAATGAGAGCCCTCTTGAGAAGATGATTGCTAACTGTTATACAAAAACACTTTCTAAAATCCAAGTTGCTTCAGAAATCAATGTGTTAGTTGAAAAGTGCCCTCAAGCTGACATATACTGGAGAAAAAATCAATGGTTTAGCTACAAAGTCTCTTTGGAAGTGTTATAATGAAAATAGTGTTTGCTTCTTCCCTGTACCTAGAATTAAATGGAAACTTAGCCATATAGGCGTGTGTGTATATATACAGAGAGAGAGAGAGGGATGCTGTGAGCGTAGTTTATCTTACCTCATATTGAACCTGAACTATTAATCATGCAAATGCATGCAAGTGAACTATATAAGGGACGGATACATATAAAATCTAGCTTTAGCATAAATTTGAATTTAATTTTCAGGGTTTTTTTTAATTGTCTGTATAATTTAAAGTACTTTGTAATTGAGAAAATAATGTTTTATTAGGAACTAAGTATGTATTTTCTGGTTTTCTGTATCAAGTAATTAAGACCAGGTTAAACAGCAGTAGAAACAAAGCCCATACTCTTGGTAAAGTATTAAATAATTCTTGGGACGTGTTTTAAACTAGTGATTTTGGTCAGATAATTGGCTGTATGAGATAGTAAATGAATCCTAAATTAATGAAATGTTGTCTGTATTTGGTTCAGAAACACTGACACTGCTGCATGTTACTGGTTTTGGGTGAAAAAAATAACATTATCTTTCATTTAAGGATGTTAATTACTACATGTGTTTACCTATACATATTTTTATTGCTGTAGTCTCTTCCCAGACCCCCACAACAACATATCCACATGATACGCAAGTGACTTGATATGTAGCATTAGAAATACTAAATTCTGGCCACTGTGCATTACATATGAGAATGTTCTCCAAGCAGTGCAGGGTAGCTGTGCCACTTGGTAACCACTGATTGTGGGTGGTATGAAGTGTTACCCTGTCTGATTCTAAAGGAGAGCTGACATGGCCTTGGCCCTTTTCCAGATGAGCTGATGATTGTGTAAGGCAGAATAAAAGTATCTCCTTCCCGAAGGAGGAATAGGAAGTGTTTCTGTGGGTTCAAAGTGTGTGCAAGTTCTGCATCTAGGGAATACCATACTACATTTCTTAAGCTGGACCCTGATGGTGTAATTGTTCAGTTACCTATTTCATCTTCTCACTGAACAGTATTTTAGTGCAAGAATATGTTGGATTTATTTGGCTTAAAATATTTAAAGAATAAAACTACTTTTCAAGAACCTCAAATAATATCTGCCAGTTCTTTATTTTGAATTCTCTTTTTGTAGAAAATGATAGGAACAAATTCTCAGATGTGTCTGCATTTTTGTTCTCTAATAGAAGACATTTAAGTACTTCAAGGTCTGCTTTTTAGGGGTTTCTGTAAGAATGAAGCATTGCTTATACTGCTTGTCAGCCCATTAAGGTAAATTGTTGTTGATTGTCTCACTTGTTATTGAAAATTTCCTTTACTGTACTTTACTGTCATAGTAATAGAAATGAGTGGGAAAGCAGCTGCAGTATATGCCTTCCAACACAATGAACAAACATCATTGGTAAAACAATTGTGTTTATTTAATGTCTTTTTTGTCATGCAATGGGGAAAATATTTGTTTATGTCCAGTGTGCAAGTGACAGAAGCAGTGTCCTTTACAATCATTCTTGCACACACTAGTGTTGGTTAGTTATAGATGGAATTTCCCAGTTTGTCTCTGTGGCATGGTATCTCTTCCAGAACACAGCCTTATATCAGCTGAGAACAGCTCACCAAATGTAGTTGGTAATAACAGGGGAAACCATTTAACATTTTTAAATCTGTCTTTTACCTCTATTGGTTTTGCAGCAGCCTGCCAAAGCACATTTCTGTGCTTTGAGACCTGTGTTGTGGTCCTGTGAGTTCTTTATTCCATGTAGGAAATGTCAGCTTCCTCATCTGTCCCCAGGTTCCCTTTTACTAATGTGATAAATATTTGGATGATTAACAAAAGTTTGTACTGCTTTGCTTACTTGAATTTTTAATTTTGCATTATGCTGGTTGCCAGTAGATTTCACCAGCTATGAAGAATAATAACTTCTAAAATTTGTCACTGTTAAAGAGAACTTTCATCCCAAAGTTTTTTCCCAGGAGACAGAGTTCCTACCTTGAGTGGCACCCAGCACTGGACTTAGTGCTAGTATGGTAGTGAATATGCATACATTCAAGAGATTATTCACTGTTTCGCTACTGTGTGCTGATTCCCTTGTTTTCCATGTGTCTCCCATGGCTTGGACAGTACTGGAGATTTTTGAGAGCAGAAATGACTTTACAGTTAGGGAACGGAGATGTTTGTCTTAAGTTCTGCTGTAAAATCTGAAGTGTTGCATCTCTTAATGGTTTAAAAATACTTTTTGTTGACTGTATCTGTTAAACTTTGCGTTGATAGGTGGGACACACATTTTGGCTCTTAACATTCTGACTTCCATGAGCTAGCATAGGAATGTTTGTTGACCTCAGATAAGTAAAACAGTTGTAGAAACTGAAGTACTGCACCATACCCAGTGAGAACATGCTTGGGTATCTCTGGCTGACAATTAAATGGGGATATATGTGATTTATAACTCCTGTAGACATGGAAAAAATAGTAGGGAAGTCACTCTCACTGTTCTGAATATAAGGAGAGTAAAAAGCAAGTGTTTGCTGCAGTGCTTCTAAACCTAAAAAAAAAATGTTTTATCCAGATTCAGAAGAATCTTTATTTTCACAGCAGTGAGTAACACTTCCTAAATCAATCAAAACAACAGGATACTTCTGAGAAGTAAAACCCAAGCCACGAGTCTTGTACACAAAATAGTTCTGAGGTTCCACTTATGTAAGTTTGTGTATATTAGTTTTCAATATGTAAAATAAATAGAGGGCTAATAGTGAAGACTTCTGTTATGGGTTCTGTGGACAAGCAAGTAGAAGTAAATGGGAAAATAAGTTGTTTTTCCTGTTTGGCTTTTATTTAGTTAGTCTTTCCATTAAAGAGCTCCTTCAGCTGGTATTTGAAGTTGTTTGTTAGTGTGCCCAGCCAGCCATGTATTCAGTGCTTTAAAAATACAGTCTGAGAGCTTGATTTGCTTAGTTCCAGTGTATCAATGTTCCGACTTTTGAAAGCACTTTACTGCCTCTCTTCACTTTGTGCATACAGGGATTCAAGATAAATTCTAGAATGTGTATTTCTTCTTAAAACTTTTTCTACTGTCTCCTGACAATACAGAAGCAATAGGAGGAAAACAAAATTCCACATCTTTGTAAGAATTGCCTAAACTGAAAGCAAGAGCAGAAATCACATAACCTCTCTGAAGCTGTGGAGCTCACTGCTGAAATTTCTCTTAGTGTTGTTCTTGGGGTTGAACAGATGACGGGATACAGGTTTCTCAGCAGACAGTGAAGTGACACTATGATGTGTTCAACTTTTTTTATATCAAAGATAAAACCATCCTCTGGAGACACGATGTCATGTTTCAGGTTACTGCTTTTTCGGTAAATCTCTTTAGAAGACTTGTACTGTCTACTGATTTAATAGCTGCTTTTATCTAGTATCTTTTGCACTCTAAACTGACTTTTTTCAGATTTTGTTTTAGACATCATATTATGGGTCATATAGAATTAGACATGGTTAGAATGGTGGTATAGATTGCTTTGTTGGACTTTATGTATTGCTCTCCCCGTTCTTGCCTGTCAAACAGTAACCGTGCCTCAATGTGCTTCAGTTACCGAGTGGTCCAGTTTGCTCTGTAGGATTCTCAGCCTTGTTTTTCTGTTGTTCAGTACACTTATATTTGGACCAATGTTACACCCTTCTCAGTGGCTGGTTCCTGGCTCGGTGTTTGAAAGTTTCATCTGAAGCTGTAGGGTGATCAAGCTTTCTATGTTCAGATGATTGAAGTCAAGTTAGCTCAAATGTAACTCACTATAGGGTTTCACTGTCAATATGGACTGGTTTAGGCAAACTGAATTAGAAAGCCTCATTTGATATTTCCTTCTGTGGGTGTGGTGGTTTTGGCCACACAGCAGACTGAACTAGGGGCAAGATATCCCATCAAAATGCAAACAACTGGATGAGTTCTGTATTTCTGTATTTCACCACCTCACAAATAACTTTGAGACCACAAAAGCAGGGAACAATTATATGGGTTACAATGTGGGTTAGCATAGATGGGTACTGGAAATTAATAAAATAATTTCAAGCTAAGGATATATTATTAAACTGTCTGACAGTCAATTTAGGAATAAATAGAGATGTCTTGGTTTTGTCATCTGCCTCTTAGAATAAAGAAATCAGTACTAATGTCATGTTCTTTCATATTTTTGACAGGGCAGTGCCTAGAGGTGCCTTCCAACCAGAGTAATACAGTAGTGAAAGCTGAAAAACAAATTTATGAATTCCCTTCATTATTGTCAAGAAAAGTTCAGAATATCACGGAAATGACACTTGAATTGCATTGCATTTAAAGCATTTAAGGAGTGGAAGGTATTGAGGACTTTCACTAAGAAAAGTAGCAAAAAAATTATCTAGAACACAAAATGCACAACTGTCTGGTAATTGATAGCAAAGGGAGACTTATTTTTGACCCTTGTTGACAACTGATTTGCCTCAAGCAGGAGGATTTAATTTATAATTTATTTGTTCTTTCAGATAAAAGCATTGTCTATGTTTCCTCTTCTAAATCTGTCTAAAATGTTGACTCCCATGATATGTCTAGTAAATACATGTCTCACTACAAAGAAAAGAATTCTGTTCTTTAACTAAAAAAAAATGAAAGAAGGGAAAGTTGTGGAAGATGTGTGGTTGCATTTAGTACGTTAGAAATACTTGAGTGTGTCAGACAGACAGTAGTACTTGCTTATGATTTAGAGAGTTACTTCCAAAGGAAAATATATTGAAAATCTTATTTGAGATTGCCATACCAAAAGATAAAAGGTATTTTAAAGTTTTGCTGTTAGCAAGTTGAAGGAGCTGCATGGAGGGGAGGGGGAAAGGTCTAGGTTGTTGACATACTATCTCCAAGTGTGGAACCATTCATTGATACTAAAATATATATGCCTTTATATGTAGAAGGTATAATTTCAGAAATTTCCCACAAAGCTGCTGAAGCAAAGGTAGCTACATTAGTTGATTTTGCAGCCAGTGTTCAGATACTGAGAAGACAACTGCTCTGAAAATCTATCACTGCTTACTCCACAGATATATGAAACTGAAGTCAGAGTTTCAAGTACATTTCTTCTGCGATTGATACAGTTTCGAGGACTCTCTGTTGTTTTTCCTCTTCACCCACCCCCTGTTCTTTTGTGTAACCTGGGCTGGGAAATAAGTGATTTTGACCAGAGTGAAAAAAAACCTGACAACAAAAATGTGCAACACTTAAGGATGAGAGGAGGTGGTGTGTATGTTCCACATTCAGCTTTCCAGTGTGGATTGTCACACTGGTGTAGGACACTTGCCTGAGGAGCACACAAGGAAAGCTGCTTAAACTGGCTTAGCTTTTGCAAGAAATGCTTTCTGAACTTTGGCGTGTCTATCTCTTCAAGATGAAATTTTTTAATGATGCAGTCATCTTTGTTTGGATCCAATTTGGGTGGGAAGTACTTTGGTTGTTTTTGCATTGGACAGAATTTCAGACTTCTGGCTCATGCAGATAATAGGGTGAAATAGTTTAGGATTTTTTTTTCCTGTTTGAGGAATAAAATCATCCTCAGCTAGAGACTGGATGAACTGTATTAGAAAAATTGCTTTTTAAAACTGAATGAAGTTCTCTTTTAGCTAAGGAGAAAACCTTTTTTGTTATTGCAGCATTACATACTGTGTCTTTTTTTTAAATTTTACATAAGAAGGGAGGGGATGGCAAGGCTTACCATTAGCTGCATAAATGTAAAACCTAAGGAAATGCTGCCTAATTTTCCTGTTGTAATATTTGGGGACTTGTAGACTTCGTTCTAGCTTTTGGTGTACAGATGGCTCAGAGAGAAGGTCTGGAGGAAGAGAGTAGTGGATTTACTTCTACTTTTACAGGTTACCTCAGTTTGTGCTGGGAAATGTCAGATCCCAGAACACAGATGCCCTGATATTTTCCTCATTTTTGTTATTGCAGGGGATTTATGCACTTGAAATTTCATTGCTCTGCAATAAGAAGTGCCACAGAAAGTTGCTTAAAATCACTAATGAAGAGGATGATTGCCCTTTATACTAGATCATAGAATAGTTTAGTTTGATCTTTTAGTCACCACAAAGAATCCCACAGAAATGTTACAGAAGACTGAATTTGTGATTTCATTGTTATTTGAAGTCCTCTGTAATATCACATATACACTTTTCTGCAGTCTTGTTTTTGCATGTTCTCTTTTGTTTACAGCTCACCTTGTACAGTGGAACAGCAGCCCTGACTTGTTTGGGCAGCTGATTACTACTGCAGTATGGATAGGTAAAAATTGGAGTTATTTTCTTATTTAACCAAGTAGAAAGGTTTTGTGATGTTCGAGGTTTTTTTATTTGTGTTATGGGATTTTTTTAAATCATTGTTTGTAGATGTCTCTCTTTTTTTCCCAGTGCTAGTAGTAGGTATAATTCAATATGCTGGTTTGCTTTTCTGTCAGTAATTGCAAAAGGTCTGACAGTGGCTGAGGTTTACTTTTTGAAATGGTCACAATGTGTGAGAGGGAGACCATGATTTCTGTTACAGCCACGTTCTGAAGTGTCTGAAGAAAACATGATGTGGTGGCAGTGTTATTAACATGAAAATCTCCTTTTAACTCAAGCAGTTCTGTGACATGCTCTATCCAGGGAATTTAAAGATTTGTACAAAAGCATTTGCTTTGCAAAGCAGAGGCAATGGTTTCTGCAGTGAAGCAACAAGACTAAATAAAATGACTTGTGAAATTAAAGACTGCCATCTCCTTGAAGAAATGCATCTTGTTTTCCTTCTTCCAACCTTTTTACAGCCTTATATTGTCCAGATTGCTTTGAGTCTCTTTGTTAAATGCACTTTGCATCTCTCAGTTAATTTTGTGCCAGTATCATTTCAGGCTGACGACTGTGGGTGTTTGTGTATCCATTAAGCACACTGCCAGGACATGTCCACCACTTGCCACCTCTCCCATTAAATGGCTGTCAGCAGGTTTACAGAGCAGCTTTCTTGCTTTGCATTAATTTCTGCAACTCAGTAGATGCAGTGAAAAGCACCTATAAACAGAGAGCAGTTTGTCTTGAAATTTCTAAAGGTAAATAGAAATGCCATGAGCAGTTAAGTCATATTTCATATATAGTCATATCAGTATGATTAGCAGGAAAGAAGTGTCACTTCTTTTTAAATTTTCTTTTTTCAACTAACCTTTCTCCTTGAGCTCTGACCTCCAAAAGGAAAATACTGCAAATCTAAACAAGTGTATGTCAGCAGATTCTTGCATGAGACTGCCTTGTTGAAGTTGTATATAATTCCATGCTGAGATTTACAATTCCGAAATGAAAATCTGTTATGATTAGATCAAACTTTATCCTACCTGAGATAAGCAGTGTGGGGAAGTTTAGTGAGTTGTCCATGAAAGTCAGTATATAGATGGATTATTAGTATAAGACTTTTCAAGAAATGTACTAAAGTGCAGAAAGTGTGCTAGCTTAATTTGATGGGCTGCAGCTAGTTTGCTGCATATTAATGTGGTGTATTTTCTTTAGACTAGGAAATTCTAGTTCTTAAGACAAAGAATCTTTTTTGGGGTGAAAATTCCTTTGTACTACTTGAAGCAGTAGGAGCAATAGTAAATAGTTAAGGAGTGAAGCAGTAATTATGTATATCCAAACCCTGATTAAAATGTTACTTTGGAAATCTACTGCTGGATATGTATGGGAGGCCAGTGCAAGACATGGGAAAACTTAAGTGTATTGACTGGAGTTGTGAAGTTGAATCTCAAGCTTATCTTGGAGAAATTTATGTGAGACTTGACTATGCTTAGCCGTATGCTCAGACACTTCAGATTTTAATTCATTTTAATTTAACATTCTGGAGCATCCTTTGTAGATGAATTTTGAGAACAAATCATTGTGTTGATGAGTTTACAAAGTAATTTGACATGACCAGCATCCTGAAAAAGCTGAAAGAAATTAGCAACTTGTGCAACATCACCCAGAGCACTGGTGTTGGAGAGCTAAATAGCTCCTGAATGCTTGGATGCAAATAAGTATCCTCTATGCTGGGTGGCCCAGTCTTCTAAAAATTACCAAAACTTCTTTTATTCATTCAACTTTCTGTGTCTTCTTAGACTGTGCAGGACTGTGAGATTTTCACCCAGCAATGTTCTCTTCAGAATCTTTGTTTTATACATTTGGCTGAATATGTTAAATTGGTCTTTTGAGGGTTGTTCAGTGCTGCTTTTCAGGGAGCCAGTGGTTGATCACACTTACCAAACCTGCTGGTGGTAAGCTGACCACTTCCACTGGTCACAGCATATTGATGAAATAAACATTTTTTTAGCAATGATCAGGATCTTCACTACCTGCTCTTGTAGAAATTTGTGTTCTCTGTTTTATCCCTATGCAGATTTTCCTTTAACCCAACATCTCTATGGTCTGTACAAATAGAGTTAGATAAACCTATTCCTGATGCAGGAATCAGATGCATATCACCAGATATGTTCTCGTCCAAGTAGCTTCTAGGCCACTTGAAGGTAGCACTATAAAATAATGGAACTTAAAATACTTTGAGTTCCTTTCTGCTCTTTAGTAATCATTGCATTGTTGCTAAGATGTTGATGGTTATGAAAATGTGAAAAACAAACCAACATCCAAAACAAAATATGCAAAAAAACCCTTCTAGAAATGCTTATGTTCAACTTCACTGTTTTGTGTTTCAAATTTTCTTACAAACGATAAATTTTTATGTGTTTTTTTTATTGCCTCTCAAAATCATTGGAGTGCCTACTGCTCCATCTTGCCCAGCATTAGTTAAAACTAAATCACCTCTGAGGCACATCTGTATAACACTTTATGCAGGATTCTTTACCATGTGTCACTGCACGTTTTGTTCATTTTCTGACAGTGCTGAAAAAATACGATATTTTCATGCTGACAGTTCCCTTGCTCTTTTGCCAGGGGTAAAATCCTCTGCAGGCTATGTAAGTTGGAAAGGTTTTGGGGAAGGGATGGGACTGGGCCGGTAGATGTGTGTATAAATATGTCGTGTTAGGAGGAATATATATAGAAAACATACTTTGCATATGTAGAGAAATTAATTGAGCTATTTGTTGGTTCATTGTCCTGAGGGAGCTCATTGTGGGGTATTTTGGCAGTTTGCCTCCTCCATTTTACCTATCTGACTTTTTTAGTTAGAAAATACTCTGTTACTCCAGAGATCTGTCAGCCACTATGTCAGTGCCATCTCTAGCAGAACACCTTTAAAGCTGGCCTTTTTGAATATGGTTCCAACAGTTTTGGTAGCCATATCAAAAGTAAAGATCTGTTTAATCCCACAACACCCTCTGGATTTTGAGCAGATGTGCCTGTGTATATCCACAGCTGTGTTTCAGTGTACTCTTAGAAAACATCCTCAAAGTCAAAACCAGGATTATCCACAACTGAGATGGGAAAAATTCCTTTAGCCAGGAGAAAATAACAGCAGTAACTGTTGTTTCCCATCAATGAAGTCCATTGGAAATGAAAGCAGAACTCTTCTAAGTGCAGTCAAATTGTCCATTAGGCATCAAAAACTCACAATTTTGAAAGCGACTTTTAGGTATCTTTACATGGAAGATGCTAGAACACAGCTTTGTGAGGGCTATTAGGCTTGTAGTCATTTAGGGTCTTGTGGTTTTTATTTACTTATAATGTGGGGATACATAGATACAGATATGGATCTGTGTACCCATAAGTTAGCTAGGAAGCTAAGTCTATAAAGTAATGTTAAAAAATAAGAAATGAAAGTAGGAAAAGGATCTGAAGATGTGGGATAAGTTTTGGAATTTCACACAAACGACTTTACTACCCTAAACAAAACTATTTAATTTTTCTAAGATGTCTGATTTGTCAAATGTGTATTTATGAGGAATCAATAGCATTTAAATATCTGAGATGAAAATTCAGGTCAGAGTATTGTGTAAACAAAAATAGTGATCCTTGCAATAAATAATAAATCATCTCAACAAGCAGGAAAAAAATTAGTTTTAATATTTTTATTTATTCCAGACTTTTACTCCTGACCCTGTTAACTGAGGCCTAGTGTATATTTGGGGCTATATGGTGATTATATTATAAGTTCAAAATTTCATTGGGGCTTGAAGGGAATTTTGAGCTCTGGAAGATGTGAGCAAGAGAAATTTAGTCTTTAACACTTAACATAGAAATACCAAACCATAAAATCACAAATATGTTAATCAAAGATCTTTGAGACTCTAGCACTGGGAAGCAAACTACTTCACAAGTACAAGGATTTGTTCAATATTGAAAAGGTACTAATTGAGGTTTCTTTGCTTAGATACTTGTAACTGAAATCTGATGAATGTTTAACTGATGTCTGACACAGATCCATTTATTTACTGCTTGTAACTTGAAAATTGGTGATCAAATCTTAAAGTATTGACATCAAATGTCAGACACGTTCAGTAACTTGTTTGCATGAAGAATTTTATCAGTAGAATCAAAATCATTGTGTGTTTTCCAAACTGCTTTCCTTCCCCTTTTCTCCTTTTTCATCAGAAAATAACTCAGCAGGTACTGTGAACACGTTATGGCTGTGTTAAATGTAAATGTCAGAAGATGTTCTGAAGAGTTACATTGCTCTCAAATTCCAGAAGTCTGCAGGTGAATTGTGTAAGTCATGAAACAGTGAATGGCAACTGGGAAGTTACTTCATTCTTTTGAGTCTGGTGCAATAAAGAGAACAGGAATAAAATGCACTTTGGAGGCTTTGTTTTCCTCAACATCTTAAAGTTCCATTGCAGGGTTCTTCGCTGCACAATCTCCTAAAGCATACTTTTTGTATATAAAACACTTCTAAAGTACCTATTTCAAAAATATTTTTAATCAAATGTATAAAATATCAATGAATGTACAAAGGATTAAAATCCTGGTGGAACTTTGTTACTAACTGAATTTATGTAATAATAGGTGAAATCACAGAAAATCAATATGAAGTTTTGAAGAAGAAAATTTTTCACAACTGTCAGCCTTTGCAATATTTATGTGTAAGACTGCTGTTAGCAGAGACTATGCAACCAATAGTAGATATTGAAAGGGAAGTTTCTTAATTGTTAAAAGTAAGATGTCATGAAGTCAGGAAAAATAATTAAAGTAGTAGAAGTTTCTGAAGCCTAGTGCAAATTGTCTCTCTTGCACTTCTTCTTTACTCTTTTTTCCACTTCTGAGAAAATTCAAGTTTTGCTTGAGTATGGATTTGTATTTTAAAAAGGGCAGAGTAGCATCTCTTGTAATTCTAGCTCATGTATTTACTAAGAATGTGGTTTGACAGTATACTATGTATCAGAGTCTCTGATAATAACTGCCTGTCATGGTACTGGATTAAAATAACGTGGTGTTTTTTGGTTTTCAGGATTTTTTTGTCATTTTCTTTGTCTTGTCTTTTTACAACATGTTGATTAGAAGAAGCAATGTTATGCTGGCTAGAGAACACAGTAATTGTTACCTTCTTGCTCAGTAAAGCCCTAATTAGTGTGAATGAGCATGAAAAATAGATACTAAAATACAGTAGATAAAGGTAATACTGTGCCACAGGAGAAAAGCTTTCTTCATTGTGACCAAATTCTGGCATATTTAAAGTATTAAGAGGATTAAATGAGTGAATTAAATAGTTGTGCTCTCACACACTATTTGCATTTGAAAAGAGGGACTATGTGGTAGAGTTTAGAGGAGGAAATGGGTCCCAGCCTGCTTGAAGTCTCTGCAGGGATAACAGAAATGATAATGGACCTACTGGGTTTCTTCACAAAAGTTTTTCTTACCAAATAATTTTTAGGAGAGCAGCAGAAGTGCTTAAATATCATTAGGTTTAAGATAGATTTACTTTAGATGTGTTTTGTTTGTAGATAGATTTTTGTTACAAATTTTTGTTACTAAATTACCTTTTTAAATAAGTTAGTGAGTACTTGGTGTATATACATGTATATATATATATTCCTCTAATAATTTTGAATCTTGATTAACCCAGGACTATTGAGTGCTTTCTTAAAGATGACAATTATTTTTTTTTTAAAGTGATATGCAAATTGCATTCTGTTATTGCAATATCTCTTTTTGATTTTTATTTTTGGATCAATTATATAATTAAAATGAATATAATAATTAAAAATTATTATATTTTCTGATAAAATTGCTTTCAGGCTCATGATACCCAAAGAGCATCTTTTCTCTCATGGTATAGTTAATCATTCTCTGTTTATTCCCTTTTCTCTCATTATATTTAGTAGCTGAATAGAATCTCAGATAAATATATTTTGGTTGCATTTGCAGTTCAGTTGGATAAATTATGTGAAGTTGTTACCATCTTGGCTGCTTTTTTTTTTTTTTTTCATTTACAGATTTCTAATCACTTCATAATTCAATTATTCATCAGTCTGCCTTTTTTTTTAAACAAACCTCATAAGTTGTTATATACTCTGAACATCTGCAAGACATAGCAATGTTCTTAATTGGATACATATATATTCTAGTGTTCTTTACTTTTCTGATGCAGGTTTTAGTTCTTTAGCTTAGATAGTATTTCCAAAAATACCTTGTTGGCAGCTGAATACAGACTAGATGTTGGATTTTGCCTAAACAAGTCATGTAACCTCTTGCTTAAAACTTCAGAAATTCATAGTTGTGGACTTAGCACATCTGACTCCTTCTGAGAAACTGAGCAAGCGTTAGGTCCCAAGGAACTTCTAGGCATCAGTGATAGATCTGTGACATAACACACCTTAACACACAACAGAGAGTTTGTCTCCTCTTCTTGGGAAAAATGGTAAATCTTTGTAAGCAAAAGTCTGCAGGGTAGTTTTAGCTTGGCACTTCTGGATCACTTTAATTTGAACTTCAATTCGACATCAATTTTGTATTAACATAGAGGGGCTGTGCTACCAACCTCTATTTTTAAAAGCAGATGTCTTTGAAGATATTTTAGTACTAATCAGGCATCCAGGTGGAAAGCTACAGCTTTCTCTTCTTCACCACATGAGATTTGATGAAAACTTTTCATTCTGCTGTCATTGAACAGGTAAAGAAGAGAATAGAAACTCTCCTTTCTCAGCATTGGGGTAGCAGGCCGAGATTTGTTTCCCTAAATAAACTATGAAAACTAGTTGACAGTTGCAGAAGGATAGCTCTATACCTTTACTGAGCTTTCAGACCTTCTTAAATGTGATACTTCTGGCATGCTCTGCTTTGACAGGATTCAGCTGCATTGGGACTGCTTTGCTTTTACTTGGTGTTAGCATGTTTTGCTCTCTCAGCAGGTTAAGAATAAAGTTGCTCTAACTTGCTTCTAGCCATGTTTTTTTTCCTCTGTGCTTGATAACAGAAGTAAGTGAATGACCTAAAGAAAAAGAAAGTAGAATTATGCTCACGTGAGAAGACAATGCAAATATCAAATATAACCTACAGTAGTCTTAACTTCCCTTTTGTATAATGTTTTTAAGATATCATTTGATTGGGGATGTTGTCAAAAAGGAGGGGAAAGAAAATGCATGAAGTGTCCATCAGTGTAACATCTGATACTGCTCCCTAAAAATAAGTGGTGAAAAGAAGATGTGTAACACTAAGATAAAAATACTTTTTACAGCACTGAAAGAAGCTTAGAAGGCAGCTAATGCAGAAAATCAAAAACACAAGTCTTGAATTTAGAAGCTGATGGCAATGCCATTTCTGGACATGTACAATTACCACTGTCCACTGGCCAATGTCTGTCTCACTCTTTAGCATGAATAAAATAGAAAGCTTGAGAATCCAGCACTGCAATAATTTGACAGACAAGCCTGGTCCTAGCTGTCTTTGTGACTGTAATGGTTTTTTAAAAGTCATTACTTTTCTGCTACCTAATTTTGATGTGAAAACTAGTCTGAAAATAGTTAAGGTGAGTGCCATGTCTTCAACATGAGGGACTGCTGCAGATTTTCAGACTGATGCAGTTTTTCTCCTGGCATTGCAAATCAATATGACTGTGTAGTTTTCTTGTAAAGCAGGTTTGATGGGAAATACTGACTGTGTAAATAATCTTTAAATTGACCAGGGAGCATAAGATTCACATTTCTAAAACTACTTTTTTGAGGGAGTATGGAGAAGGAAAGAGATTTCAGTTTTGATAAAGAATAAGAGAAAATAGCTTGAGAATCAGACAGTGGTAATTTTTCCATACATTATAATGAGTTTTTTCAGGGTTCTCTGGAAAAGGAGAACAGAAGTGAGGGACTGAAAAGCTCTCCATGACAGCTGTGGCATTACTTCATTTAAAGTTATGTAGTCACTTTGCTATTAGCAAAATAACAAGCTACTTAAGTATTGTGTAGTGTTTATAAAGATGTTACAAGTGCTGTTTCATTTCAGAAGGGCTGGGTGATCTCCTTTCCAAAAATAATTTTTAAAAACAGATCTGTTTGTCTAGAAGGTTTAAGATAATTAAGCAAGATAAAAGTGGCAAGCCTTACAATTTGCAAGCAAAATGGCTATTTTCAGAATTTTCATATTAATTGATCTGTGACATTGAGTTCTTCACACAGTTAGGAACTGTATTATTTCTTTTCTATTCTTTCCTCAGCTCCATTTTTCACTACAACATTGCTTGCTCTCTTCAGACTGTGTCATGTGCACAAGTGAGCAATTCCTAAATAATTCATTAATTTGAATAAAATAATGTTTGTACTGAGCCAGCCAAAGCATGACTGATCAGCACCCTCTCATCAGTTGTGACCAAGGTGCCAGACTAAGCAAGTAGAGCAAACTGTTCTCAAAATTTCTAAAAATACTCAACAAAGAAACCTTTCCTAAATTTGAAATGAATGTTGGCTTCCTGACTTTGTCATGCATCTCCAGCATGAAATTGGGCTGGTGGCTTAATTTTCCTTATACATAGCTTTTCCCTATCTCTAAAGACAGTTGGATACCCTTAGAAAATGGTTATGAAAATATAGCTAACAGTACTGAAAGGGTACTTGATAATACTGAAAAGATCACTCAGCAGTAACACAAACTTAACCTTCAGTCATGTAGCATGGGACATTTTTCACTCTCAATGGTGTGCAGTTCAACGTAAAGCAGCAGCTTGAAATAATCCACTTGAACATACTACAGAAGCTTGGATTTCATCTGTCATCTCTGCCACCATGGTCCCTTCTGGGCTACTAATTTATTTGCCTCTTTTTTTAAAAAAATCTTTTAAATGTGCAAATTTGAATCTGCTAAATTAAGTAGCGTCAGAGCCAGAACTCAGTTTTTTGGTAATTTAATAGAGCAGAATTCAACTTGGGACAGACCAGGCAAAGCAGAAGTAGCGCAGCTGTTACTGTAAATCTCTGCAAAACATAAAAATGAGTATTCTTGCTTAAATTAAATATGAGGTCTTGAAATCTTGTAATTGAAAGTTCAGCTTCTGTAATCACACTGTTTATCTCAGATGCAGCTGACACATTCTAGTATAGCCTGGGGAACTGGAAATGAAGGAAGCAGGAAGCCAGACCAGTGTTGCAGTCAAGATTGAGTTATGTTCTGAACTGGAAACTGGAGGAGATTATAGATTGAAGTCCCAGAGTGTGTTGTAGAGGTCACAAATTAATTAGCAAGGGAATATGTTGATGGAATTGAATATATGGGTTTTATATCAGGGGATTTGTAGTGCTAATGTGTTCTTAGTCGTTGCTGAATTTGGCAGAAAGAAGATAGAGCATAACCAGCAACACTTTTGAGTCTTTGAAATTGAATGTAGGATATTTGCAGATTATTTGCCTTTATGAAACAAGAGTTAAGATTCAGACTTTCAGTTCCTATGAAATATCTGTGTATTTAGCATGCAGGTCGACAAATTAATTTCTCAATTAAAAATCTTGGAGAAAACATGCAGCAGTTTGGAATTTAGTTCTAGGAAAAGAAAAATTCAAGTGTTGGGCAGTGGATTGATTTAATTACCTGAAATCCCCTCATTTTACTTCTGCTTCCAGTTAAGCTGCCACTGTTATTTGCTGTGAATCTTAATGTACTAATGTTTACAGAAACCTTGGACAGCTAATAGAAAGACAGATGTTTCCTCATGTTGTCTTCCAGAGTATCTAGTGCAGCCTATTTTTTATTTGAATAAACATGTAAAAGATCTTTTTCTTTGTTTGTAACCAGTGTTTCTAGTGATAACCCAAGCCAAGTATGAATAAAATTAATGGCTCCATTGCTCCTATCCCATGTAGGAAAAAAAATTTTTTTCTTTCATTTTTTACCTGTGCTTAAATATATATCGTTTTTGTTGAAGTTAATTTTATACATAGGCATTAAAATGTATCTGGTGTTATATATATGTCACTATGGTCCTAGTATATGATTATGAGAATAAAATCTGAACTTCAGAACAGTAACTTCTGAAGTTGTTTGCCTCAGATACTTTAATGTACAGACAATTAGGCAGGATTGAAATGTTACCTTACAGCATTTTAGATGAGGATAAACACTGGACCATCAGTCACAGAGCATTACAGGTTAGATTTCCTGTCACTGTTTCCAAGCAAAATCCTTTTAATGAGTAAATCTTTGCTCCCCTTTTTTTCTTAGATATATTTCTGTTTCTCCAGCAAGTTCAGATTTAACACTGGAGATTGTCCTGATAAAAGTTACCATCTAGTGTTCATATATTGAAGAACTTAGAGACTTTAATTAGAAACAGTCACTGCGATGGATGACAGATTTCTTCTCCTGAAGACTAGTGTTTGGTGTACCCTGTATTTGAAGTGATACAGGAAATCCTTGTTCTCTGTTTTTCATGTCCATTTCTGTTTGCTGGTTTGAGTGTTGCAGGCATTACCTGTTCAACTCTGTAGGAACATACAACTCTTGTCTTCTTTTTTTCCCCAAACAGGGGGTTTGTTTTTTTTATTACTCAGGCAGAGCAGCCTAAGTAATAAAATTAATCGTTGTAAAGCAAGATGGCAGGGTTGTGAGAGCAGTTTTTTTCCCATGCATAGCTGAGTTGCTCACTGTAGTCAGTACAAGTGGGTATTTCAAGAGAGCCATTTAGGCACTGTATATGGTAGTAGTTTTTTTGCTTGAATAGGCACTCTGAATGTTTTTTATTTTTCCAGAGGTGTCTGCCTCAGTTCTCTCAAACTTCCACCAAAATTAAATTCTGGCAGTTAGACATTGTTGGTACCACTCCTTTGTTTCTTAGAAAACTGCATTACTGGTTGTTCCCGCAGATTTATATGGCAGAATTTACCAAAGATGAAATCACATCAGTCTTGCTTCTGCAACTATATCTCTTTTTCTTCTATTTAATTTAAAATTTATCTTTCAAGTTTGATAATGTGCTGCACAGCAAGGTGATGCCTCTTCACATTTCTTTTTTTTTTTTTCCCTTTTTTTTTTCTTTTTTTCCCCTCCTTTGTCTTTATTTTTTTCCCTCCCTCTTCGCTGAAGAAAGTAGAAGTAGTTTCTGTTTTGGAAAAAAATCCTGTAATGGTCCACGGTAATATGGAGGATGAGCATTTCTGCTGTCTTTGTTCTATGTGTCAGAAAGAAGATCAAGGGCAAGGTTTTTGTTGATTGTTTGAGATGGAAAGGATGAATTTAGTTACCAAGTTGCTTCTGTTAAATAATCAAATTTGCCATAGCAGTACTTACTCTAAAATTGATATGCATAAAAAGAGACTCTTCAAAGTGTCTTTACAGAAATAAGGAAGATTTTTCTGTGCTGAGGATGGCGAGAATAGGAATCAATGTGCAGGAGGGAAGGTTTTGGACAATGCAGCCTGATAGAATACCTCCCTCTGGTGGTAGATATTGCAGTTCAGTCTGCTCTGTCACGCGGTGAACTGGAGCCTTCATGGTGGGGAAAATCACTGCTACTGAAGAGCTAGGAGAACTTTTTAAAAAGGTAATTGAATTACATATGTAGTTTCCTGCTCCTGTAGCTCTTTGGGTATGATGGGGGAGGTTTAGGCTGCTTGACTCCCTTTAACTCTGAGTTTGTCAGGTAATCTGTGCTTTCTTCTCCTCCCCTCTTGCTGCTGGGATCGGTTGCATTTTGCCATTTTTGCAGGGCTGTAGAAATAGGCTCTAGGATGTTGGTGCTTCCAGCAGGTAATCAAAACAGTATGCACAAAACAGCTCATAGCTTCTAGAAATCATTTGGCTCATTCTGAAAATTTAATTAATCTCTTAGTTTATTCATATTTAGCTGCTTGGTCTGAATTTCATGTGCCAGTCCTCAGTTAGTTTCCAAAGTAATATCTGTAATTACTTGTACTTGAAACACAATTAGCCACCCTAACTGGAGGAGAAGGGTTGCTGTTAACTGTTTATCTTGTCGGTTATTAATGCCAAGAAACAGATTATTTCAGAGATTTTTTTTTTTTTTTAATAAGCAGTTCAGGGGTAGGTTCAATCTATCAATCAGGCATGTGAGCTCCCAAAGAGGCTGTAGAATTGTTATTTCTGGCTCTGTTTAGACATAACAAGAGTGCTTTAAAATGCTTCTTGAAGGCATATTTTAGTTCCTTCCTTTTCATGCCCATTACACTTCAGAAAGTGTAGCAAACTAACAGAATGTGTGAGAATAAAATTTTTGATCCTTATTTTCCTTTCTGTTTAGTAAGCATTTTATGATGATTTTTCCTGTTGTTCTTTCACAGCATAGTGAAAATTGCTCCTATCCCCCCCATCCAGGCTGAACACTCAAAACACTTTTGGCTTTGTTTTGTATGTCATTAATAGAAGAACCTGTGAAACTTGTAAATGTTCTCCGAGGCTCCAGTTGAAAAGAAAAAAATCTGGGATGTTTTCATGAGTAGGAGTCCTAATTCCATGACTGTGACGCTGTTAAACTCAGAGAAACAAAACTTTAGACATCGAGGACTGGCTACAGAAGCCTGGTTTTATGTGCAGGATCCCAGCATTACCAGCATTTAATTAATGCATCATTCAAGGTCAGCACATCACTGCTCTGATTTGCAGATTAAGCTTTGCTGCTGAAGACTCTCCTTTAAGGGATTCCACACCTGTTGTGCCAAATAACAACCATTTGCAAGCCAGAGCTCTGAAAACACCACTGATGAAAGGCTATTTTTCCATATCTGCAGTAACTTGGAAGTGATAGCACAGGAAGTCAGATCAGATCAAATGACAAATCATGGATATGAGAAGCAACAGGATTGTTTTCTTCTCACACGTCTTTTTTATTGCACTTTGTCTTAATATGGAGATACAGACATAGACAAGAGTGGGTGTTTTAGGCAGTTTCAGCAATGATCCTCCAACGCTGACAGGCAGAAGGATCGCTTCATCTTCATAAGAGATGCTTTAAGTTCTCAGGTCTTTGTTATATAAAAATAAGGTGAATTGAGGAGAAGTGTATTTATCTGTGCTTTCCACTGGGTGGACAGGAATGCAACATTCTGAGGAGAGCAGTTTTTCCATTCCTTTTCCACACTTCTCTGGTTTCTTTGCATTAAAAGAAGCATCAATATCAAAATAGCCAGTGTTCATAAGAAAAAAAAAGAACCACCCACTTCAAAGTCCATGAACTTCAGATATTAACTCAATAGATTACTTGTTTTTTGCAGCCATTTTGTACCAATTTCAAATGCTGAGATGTGTTCCAGCTTTTTTCATTAGGACCAATTGGGTAATAATGAAAATGGATGTTGTCTTCGACTTACATTCAACACTTCTAATGCCTTCCTCTAAAAGACAGTTTTAATGAGAAATAAAGAAACTTTTATTAATTCAAAGCTTCATCATGTTTTATTGCTCACAGAGAGGCCTAAGCAATGTTTATTTTATGTAGGCATTCGATGTCTGTGTCTGATATTTTTGTTCCTAAAGGACTGGAAAAGAAATATGCATATTTAAACTTTACTGAAAGTAAGCATGATATGCTTAAATATGAGCTTGGTTTCTGAGCCATGGTGTTCCATAGTCAAAAATTTAATGTAACACAGTTGTTTGTGGCAACTAGGGAGAGTTCTGAATGTTTGAGCTTTGGGATTTATAAACCTAAATCAGGTTTGCTTTCCTTTGTCCTTGAGCTCTTGCGCTTTTTTCTTTGTTGATTGGTTGGGGTTTTTTTGTTGTTGTTGCTGGCAGGTTGAACACTACTCTCCAGCATTTCTCTATGATTATAGAATGTGATGGAGGAGATGGTAAGTGGGAGACTACAGCTGCTCCCTTAAGCTTCTGGACTCCTTGCATAGTTAATAAGTTCTGGAGCTTGAGGCTAAGGCAGAAGGGTGTCAGATGGGATTTCAGGAAGTGTTCTCACTTGTATGATTAAAACATTACTTCAGTTTTCTTCATATTATTGTAGATTATTGAAGTCACAGATTGCTCATGTCAACTCCAACCACTGCAAAGTTCTTGCCTCAACCACTGAGGACTGTCAGACTGGGAGTTTCCTCTCCATGCTTTTCTGTAGCTCCTTCATATGAAAGGCAGATGTTTATTACAAGAAGAAGCATCAGGTTGCAGTAAGACTGAAAGGAGTGGGAAGATTACCCCTTATACTTCACCATTTGTTGCTTTGGTGGTAAAACCTAAATAGTGAAAAAATATTAAATCTTCCTTACAGACACACATTTCAAAGTGTTTGGTTGGCTCTGGGGAGCTGAGGCCAGGAAATGAGAGTGCCTGCTCTCCCTTTTCTTCCAGAACAGCCTCTGGGCTGTTCAAAGGAAAAGAGTCTGATAAATGAGTGATTCTGGGAGATGTTTTGAGAGTTTCAGTATTGGTAGTTATTAAAGTGCCCTAACTGAAGATAAGGGAAGAGGAACTGATGAGTGGCTTACTACTAAGCAAGGTTTAATCTACTCTGGGGCCCTTTTGTACCCTTGTGAAAATCCTGTCAATTTATGGCATAATCAAACATTTGGGAATGCTTGAACCATAAATGTGACTATTATTGACAGAAAATGAGGCAAATGTACACTTTAATTGGAACCACATAAATTAGACTGGAGGAATTAATTAAAAAATAATAGACATGTGTCTTGAAATTGGAAGGTTCTCTCTAGATATTGGAAAGGGCATGGTAAGGTGACTTGAAATACAGCTCCAGTATAAGAAAAGCTAATTGAAACATTTCCTGTATTAAAATAATAGTTCCTATGTGTCCAGAATAAATATGAGTTGTAATTAAATTCTATCAGTTAACAATCCCATTTTCCAGATCTCTCATTTGTTGTAAATGCACCTTGAGAAGTTCACTTCATTAGTTTGTTTCACAGGACTCGCTGCTGTTGCAAAGTGCTACGTTTATGGGTTCATGGGTCAGTTTCCTCCATCAGAAAAAAATATTTCTCCCCCTTCAGGAGTGTAAATTTTGATGTCTCATCCCTCAGAATTCAGTTCAAACTTGTACATTTACTAATCTGTTTAGTTTCATAAAGGGATACTAATACTGAAAGAATTCTAGTGATAAACATACCGAAATTTAGGGGAATAATATAGGTGCATTTTTAGAGGGCTGCTCTTAGTCAGTTTTATGCCTACATTTTTGAGCATTTTCCAGAATTGTCTTGTCTGTTGTAAAACGCCCCATGTTACGTTTTCCAAGTTGTCTTTGAGAACAAATTATAAAGATCATAGCTGCTTAGATGTTTTCCCCAGGTACTTTAAAAAAATTTCCCATATTTAATTCTGTTATATCTCCACTGTATTACCCTCAGATCATGTTGAATGTTTGTTCTTCTTAAGTGTCAGATGTATCTGCAAATGGCTGCAGGATTTTACTTTCTCTGTCTGTCAAGGAGTGGAGTTCCTTGTTTCTTGGAGTTGGTAAAATTGTTGTGATTGCCATCTTTAGCAGAGGAGCAAGAGTAAGAGTCCTCAGCAAGCTGCCCACTCAGTTGGTATCTTACTACAAGTCCACTCTGGTATATGCCCTTCCTCATGAATACCCACTCCATGTATCATTGAAAAAGAAGTTATTTCTTGCAGTCATGACTGAGTGGTTGTTGCTTTGTCTTCCTCAGATATTTAAATTTCATGCTTTACCCTTGCATTGGTTTATTCCAAATATCCTTTGATACAGATTTCAAGAATCTATAGAATGTCAGTTAGTTGGGTATTAAATTTTCATCATGTCCTAGTTTTACCAGATGCAGGTGCTGTATAAGCCAGCCCCTCTCTGGTTTTAGGTTTTGCAATGTAACAATACCTTAAAGTAGAGCTTTCTCACTGTATGTGCCCTGTAATAAATTAAAGTATGAATGCTAGCTGTGGACCTTAGGGATTCTCTGACAGGAAATTAAAAGTGGATTGTTAAAATAGGAGTTTACTCTTCATGGCTTCAGCACTTTGGGTCCTTTAACAGGCAATAATATTTATTCTTTCTTATGTTGGTGAGTTTTCTGGAATAATGAAATTTTAGTTGGAATAATGTAAGCCTGCTACTTTATGTAACAGTGGGAAATGTGACACCAGGGTACAGAAGTTTTTAGTGACCTTGTTCTGGTCGGTACTGAAATAGCTACAGTAAGCAAGTTGTTACCACACAGAACAAGGAGTATTTGTTCTGTGGGGAAGGTGCTCTCAGAGGATACTTTCTAGATGATAATGAAATTCCTGTTTCATCAATTTATGATTTCACAACTGCTTTGGAAATGGTGGGATCATATGCTGTAAAAATGGCAATTTTTTGCATGTCTGTCATGCAGTGTGTTATAAGCCTGGTTAATACAGTTGCTGTAGACTCTTTTGTACAAAACTGCATCTTCCTTCCTTAAAAACATGTTGCATATATAATAATGACCTGGATCTTAAGTTGGATGTCATCTGTAACAATGTTATGCTTGTTGTCTTGATATTCTTTGCTTATTAGCTATTCATGAATTTTCTTGCCAAATAATAGGCAAAATCTGGTAGTCAAATCTGGAGCTTCCTTTGTAGCTTTGGGGAAGAGTCATTTTATTGAGCCAAGGGAAATAAGGTTTATTATGGAATGTCATCTTTAAGCAAGGAGTGTCTTTTTGGAGAGAAGACCAGCTCAAAACACATCATCATCAGACTCCTGGGGAGAGCCCCCCAACCTCCCACCCCTCAAAAACCCAACCAGCCAAAACAAACAAAAAACCCTACAACAAAACCTCCACCAAGCTAAATCCCTAGAATATTGATAGGTTGGATAAGCTTTACAAATAAAGATGGTGTTATATAACTTGATCCTTATTCCTGGGTGGTAAATACATGTAATTGCAGCTGTGTTGTCTCAGTGTTTGCCACCCTTGCAGATGTGTCTTTTTTATTTTGCCTTTGTAATACTTCTCTGCTCATTTGAAAAGACAATTAAATGCTTACGAAAAACTCAGTATTTGCAACATGCAAAGCTCAGTGTAATTTGAAACTTATTGGTAATGTGTTGCAATTTTAAAAAGTATAGCAATCATAAAAGATAACTTAGTGTAAAGGACTCATTCCAGTTTTTCTTCATGAAGAAGAAAAGCTAAAAAAAAGAGAAAATGTTGTGTTTATGAATAAAACTCCTAAGAGCTGAATAGCTTTCCTGTGTCATATGTGCTCATAACTCTAAATAAAGGTGTTTTACGGAAAATCGCCTTTCTAGTATTTTTACTGTTTAATTCTTTCAGTACTCTGTACTGTGAAAGCAAAGAGATCTGCTGATAGCTCATATAAGAATATACGGCAATTGTAATTTTGTACTTTCCAGTCTTAATATATTTTATTTATATATTTATAAATATAATTTACTATAATTAATACATACCTCTGATTCCTTTTTATTACTTTGTTTGTCACCTCTTAAATGCAAATGCTTGTGCATATTCTGTGGTGCATTCCTCTAATAGCCAGATATCTGTGTTTATTCTCCAAGTGAGCTAATACATCTTTCTATATGCATGTTATTTAAAAAGAAAAAAGCTAAAACTTCTCTTTCCAAGTGGAATTTTATTGCCAGACTGTTATTGGAGCTCTAGATTGCGTTCAAGTATGTACTGAAAGTGAAGGTTTTATCCATCTCACCTTAATTTATTATGCAAAAAGTAGTTATGTGTGAATGACACTTGAAATGCCTTCAGTAAGCTATGAACCAGAGAAGTCAGTGAAGAGTTCTCAATAAGTAAATAAAATCTTTAGAACTTTCAGTACCATTCCCTGGCCATATGTGAACAGTTTCTCTGTTGTCAGTTCTGTGAACAGACACATGAAGAAAACAATAAAAAAAAGGCTATAACTTAAAGATTTCACAGTAGCAGTTTTAATGTCATAACATTTGTGTTACTTCCCATAGAATACTCTCAGGAAGCAGTTGCTTTTGATTGTGGAACTGTTTTCTGAGTAGACTACAGTAAGTCTGTTGTGTACATGGTGATGCTGATGGACTTGGAGAGATTTGATGTTATACCAACACATTAATTTATGCTCTGTAAAATAACAAGTTGCTATGGGAATAAAGAACATGTGGATTGTGCATTTAATGCAGTGTAAGAAGCTAACACTCTCCAAATAACCTTTTTGCTAGTTCCCATTGCTATGTTATGTAGGATTGAAGAATAAGGAAGTGTAGTATTTCCTATCAGTTAAAACAATTACTTTAAAGACTCTAATTTTCTCCCTTTAACATGCTGTTTACTCTTAACACCTCTTCCATGAAATATTTAAATGAACTTATTTCTTTTTAACAAAACATCTGTTATAAGTCAGAGAATAGGAATTGTTTGTAACTTAGGCTCTTAGAATAACCCAAAAAGAGATTTTTGGAGATTGCATGATTTCTTATACTGTAGCAGGAGTGCAAATGAGGAAACAGTCTGGTTTAATATTAAGTCATTTCATGAAATACTTTTGACATGCCTGTCTTTTTCAGAAGAAATGCTTTGTGATATGCTGACAATGTTCATACTTACCTTTACGTTAAGTTTTAACTGATTGTAATCACAGAAGTTCCAAAAGCTGTGAAGGGTCATTTCCTGCTTAGTCACAGAGCCCTTAGTTGAGCAAAAGTTGAGAACTCAAGATTTTCTTAGGTATTTTTTTTTTAGATCAATGGCTAAAGAAGGCTAGGTACTGAAATTGAGACTGTCCGATTTCTTGTGTCACAGAATCAAGTATTTTAGGTGGTGGAAGGGGTTGGATGACCTAAATATTTGTTCTTGAGGCAAGGAGTGAAATGAGCACGCTGGGAAGATGGGCTCTTGATGGTTGCTCACCATAACCTGGTAACAGTAACTGGACAACTGAGCTGGAAAGTTTTAGGGCTGTGCCGAAGGTGTGACTTTGTGTGGCAGCTCCAGTTTTTTAGGCTAGTATCAGAAGCTGTAAAGGCAATGGCTTTCATTATTAATGTTATCTTATTAATAAAAATGGGCAAAAGATTGTCCTGCAAAAGAACTTCCTACCTGAAGTATGGAAACACATCCTGCTCCTTGCCTTCCTTTAGTCTAAGCTATTAGAATTCATTGTATATATAGAATGTGAAACATTTGTATAATGTCTGTCTATTCACATAGTGGTTGTTTTGTTTACAAAGAAATACTAAGCAACAAAACAAAAATAACACTCTTAGTATAAATATCTAGTGCATGAGAGCTCTGGGATATTCTGTTCTTGCTCAACTATTTGAAATACTGGGTTTGTAACCCTTGATCTCAACAAAGCAAAAGGATTTTGGAACTTGAAGACTGACAGCTGATTATTACTAGCAGCTTCTCTACCATGCAGTAATAGTTTATTGAATGCGTTTCATAGATAGATCTTCCCATCTACTATTTCCCCATATTGGCAGGAAAGAGCAAATTTTCCTGTCTTATTTTGATGCTGATTCCACCTTATTGTTAACAGTGGGATACTTTGCAGTTTAACCANAAAACCACCAAACCTGAAGGCAGTGGAGAAAGGGAGGCAGTGTGGAGAGGAAAAAGAAAACATCTTTTCTGACAATTGGAGAAGGTTTGTTAAAAATTGCAAAGATGCATTTCATTAACTAGGAAAGAGCAGTGCAGTTTTCATGGACTTTCGGTCACCCTTGTGCATTTTGGCACAGATTTTGCTACTATAGTGAAAGTCTCAAGAAAAATAACAAAAAAATTAAATTAACATGTTTCTCATGCCTTTCCAATTAAATAGGAAGTTCTGCAAATGGTGATTAATGTCTTGCCAGCTCTTGTTCTGGTTTTTCCGTGTTGAGATTATTTGGCAAGGTCATAGTTCTGTCAACAGAATTGCATTCTGATTTTAATCAGGATAAAGCTTGCCTTTCAAAACTTGCCAGGGTCTTGCCTGTATCATGTGTGTATTTTTGTTTTATTTGTTAAGCATTTAAGGCTTAATTGGACTTATTCAGGCTCAGCTCTCCTGGAAATTTTGTCAACATTTATGGCACTTGCAGGGAGAGCAAGGTGATCTGCAAGTCATCTGTGTAATGAGAGTCCTGGTTGACAGAAGCCGAATGTCCCCCCAATACATGGGCGAAGTACAAGGCAGCTTCAGTTACAGTTCTTGCTGGGATCATCAGTCTTTAGGCTTTTCTCAAGTACTCTTGTCTGTAGTGAGCAAGGGGTTAAAACAGGAGCAGGAGGTGTGCTTGGGTTCCACTCAACTGAGCAGGCTAAAACTTTTTTGAAAGGTAATTGATTTGCAGTCTGAGTAAAAGTTAGTTCTGAACAGGAGGTCATGGGTTCACAGAGGCAAAGAGCATTTCACTGCCATGGTGGATTTTGCTGCTGCGGCAGCTCTGAACTGTTGCAATTGCTGCAGCTGCAGAAAAGTCTCTGAAGCCTTCTTGATTGCACAAACAGACAAATAAAATCCAGAAGCCAAATTTGGGTTAAACTTAGTTGATAAATAGTGAGGCCTGAGTAGAACATCTTCCTGAGTTCTTTAACTCATCCTTGACAAAAAGCTTCCCACTGTTTTTGCAGAGCTATATTGTGGAGGTGGATGATTTCCTGTCTGCCACCTCCTCTCTCATCCTCCTCCTCCCCCTCCTCCTCCCTGGCTTTGAGTTTGCTCCTCTCCTATCTGGACTTCTGGCTGACTCTTCCACAGCAGAAGTTAAGGCTTAATTTTTCTGGCAAATCACTTAAATGCTAAATCAGCATTTAGGGACTGTTTGACTATAGTGCTTCCCAATCCTAGTGAGTCATGTTGGCAACCTGTGTTTCTAACACATCATCATGTGCAAATATTTATAGACTGCTCTGTTTTCTTCTCTGTCATGACATAATAATGAGCAACCAAACATTGACTTATCTATTTATTTGTGTATTGAATAAATTCTACCCTTGTCTATAATTTAGGAAAAATGTACTTAGATACCAAGTGGTGGTTCACTTCACTTGTCTCTTTACAAGGAAGAGGTGAGAGAACTAGGTGCTAAGCAAACCAAAATTCACTTTGCTGGCTGGTGTGCTTCTGAGGGGCAGGGTGTGCCAGACTGAAATCAAGTAGTGTAGCTGGTAGACAAATGCTATAATCAATAATGTATCAGATATGCAGATTTAAGAAGAAGCTTTCAGTGGGGGATTTCCACTTGAAAATATTTCCCCTCAAACCTGAATCTGGTTTGGAGGCAAGGTAAGCCAGAGGGTGACGTTTGTCAAACACATGGGATTTGGACTATGGGGAGCAGTTTGGGGATGAGTGTGACTTGACATTTGCTGATAAAAAAAGAAAACTTTGAGGACACATCTTTAATGTATTTTAGTGATTTACCTTCCACACCTAACTCTCTGGTCTTAGGTAAGTGGGGAACTTTTAGTACCAGTATTGGAATAAGTGAAGGACAGAGGAAACACTCCAACCTTCCCCCCACCTCCTCCCACACATTCCCCCCCAAATACCCATCAAACCAATGATGCAGAGGCAATCCCTCACCAGCTCCCCATGCTAACCTGGAACTGTAACTGTCTACTGGCTTTGCCAAAACTGTTACTAATGGGATTTGTTATAATGACAGGGAAAAGTGTAACATTCCCACAGTGCTGTATCGCATGCCTTGGTTCTCCTCTCACTGGATGTCTGCTCCCTTTATGTTTCTGTACATGCTTTGTGTAAACCCTTTTAAAAATGTTACCATGTGCTGTTGTAAGCTTTGAATGCTCTTGGATGGCTGGGGAAACAAGACCTTTGTGTAGTTCTGAAAAATGTTTTTTCTCCAACAAATAACTTCTAAGATATTTTAAATCTGAAGTAAAAATTTGAAGGCCACTTGTTTGTGTTTATCAAAGTGATAATACCTCTGGCAGTGTTTTGGAAGTTATTTTTGTTACGTGGGGGTTTTTGCATAAAATTTGATGATTGGACTGAGCAAGTGTGATGACATATGAAATCTTGGTTTTGATAGATTTCCAGAAGAAACAGCCAGAGGATGACTCTACTCCCAGCACAAGCAACAGCCAGTCAGATTTGTTCTCTGGGGAAACAAACAGTGACAACAGCAATACCTCTCTAACCACGCAGGCCGCTAACTCCAACCAGCAACTTTTGACAGAACTGAATGTAACTTCACCGAGCAAAGAGGAATGTAAGTGCACGAGTCCTTAGTGAAAGCAAAGGAGGCATAAACATTTTGCTTTGTTCTCAGGTTTATGTTTCACTGACTTTCTCTGGAAGTTAATGGCCTGTTTTTTGGGGTGAAGGGAAAGGTTAGAAGCTATTCACAAAATAGACATTGATGGCTTTAACTGAAGAACAGGAGTTTTTAACTAACTTTACATTTGATGTATTGTATTTCATGTATATGTAAGCCATTTGATGTGTGGGAAAGAATTTAATTGTGAGAAACTCCTTCTCACATTAGTGGTAAATTTGTATGTATATTCTAGCATCAACACCAGTATCTCATGAAATTTGGCTTTAAACCTGTTGATTTTTAATTACTGAAGTTGCACATAAACTGACTGTAATGGGTGTTTCTCTGGACTGCTACTTGCATATAATTTGTTTCATGTGGTAATTTATCTATTCTTTCATGACCTATCTTTTGTCTTTATTGAACTGTTGGGCAAAAATTCTCCCTGAAGGTAAGTTAGAATGCTTAGCAAACACAGTGAGAAAAGTTGACTTTTAAACTATTCTAAACCTCTGTATAAAGTTCATCTTGCATCCAATATATTGAGTTTTATAATCTGCATTCCAATTCCAAATCTAAGGTCCAGTGTGTAATTTGTAGCTTCATTTTTCTCCAGTTGTAGATTTATTTTAGAAGGTGTTCTATGGAGAGAAACCCCCTTGAGCTGTGATTACTTTAGGTTGTGATTAGTGTATAGATCTACACATTGCAAGAAAAATGCTTGTTTTTCAGTAGGAAATTTGCAAGAACCACTCTGGTTCTTGAACACTTAGGCAACTGCTGGAAATTACAATGTTGACAAAGCACTAGCACTAAAACATCTTGCTTTCAGTTGTTTTAACTATTTACATAGGATAGTTTTGCTGAGTTGTCCAAGTATTTATTCTGTTGACAGGTATGAAGAGTTTTTAATTATGCAGGTTGGCTGTAGACAAAGCATAAAATGTCATTTTGGGATTGTGGTGGTTTATTAGCCTAACTAAAGTAAAACTTCTAAACTGTGATGTTGTTATCTAACTGTATTTGAGAATATTGTCAGAAATACAAGTGTTCAAATGTGAGTGTTTTGTGATGAGTTCTTGTCATAAGACTAAACTTGCCATGAACTCTTGTCTCTGCTTTGCACACACTTGCTGCTGACCACCCTTCCATCTGTTCCTTCTGTTCAGTGGTTCTTCAGGGGAAACATGTAGCCTGCTGTAAAAACAAGGCCTTAAAACAAGCTTCCTGGAGAGTTCAGGAAAACACCTTATGCTTCAGCAACACATTTGGGCCTTCACAGTACAGGGGACTTCAGCACCCCACTCGCTTATTAGCCAGTGGCACAGGGTGCTTCTGTAGTGCTGACTGGGTCACCTCTTCTGGAAATCTGTTCAAGTAGAAATGAAATTGTGTTACAACAAAATGTTTCTGTTGTGACTGAGAAAGATTGGGTAAGTGGGAAGGTGATTACAGGAACGGGGAATAAATTAAATAGTGTCCTTCATCCTGAATTGCTGCGAGCTTGTGAGCATAACCTGAACGTGATGGATATTAGGCAGCACAGCCTGCAGAGAATTTGAAAATATTGCCTATTAAAAAAAACTCTCTTTTTGACTTCCTGTTGGGATGTTTTTAAGTGAAATACAGTGGAGAGATTTATTTACAGCAATTTTTAGCCTTACAGCCCCACTACCTCTTTAATGAAGTTTGATATTATTTATCAGAAGTAATTATATACAGATGGAGATTTTGTGATGAATAGTTCTCATTGTGCAAGATTCTTTCCTTTAATGAAGAATGCCCAGACTTAAATGTCTTTTTGATTTTTGAGGGTGTCTTTTTTTTCTGTGCAATATCTATTTATTTTGCAGCATATTCTGTAAAGTACATTAGCTGTACTAAAGCTCTTAGTACAGCTGTGTTCTTCAAAGACTGATACTTTTCACTGCCATGGGATGATGTACAGCTGTGTTCTGTTCTGAATAGAATTGTGGTAATTCACCAGAAATCAATTGTATGGGATCACTGTGATAATCCCTATCCAAGTGTGGGAAAATTGATCTAATCGGGAAGGATCCTCACGTTTCATTCCACTCATCTCTCTTTCCTTTCAAGACTTTGAGGACAGTCTTGTATCAAGGCATTTGCCACAGTACTTGAGTCCACAGGGTAAACAGAGGGGACAAAATTGCAGCAAGTCATTTAGGCAATTAGTCATTCATGTTTACAACAGCTGAAGAAAACCGTAGAAATCACATGTGGTAAGAGTCATAGTCTTTATCAGAGAAAGTGAAAGGGTTTTTGTACTTGTTTTTAATTAGCTATTTCCTTTTTTTATCACAGAATGAATTATATAGGAAAAAAAAGTCCTTGAACTATATTTTTCAGGAGTTCAGTTTGACAGTGTGCAAGTTTTTGTGTGTTTTTTTGTTATTGTTTGGATTTTATGTGAGGGTTGCATTTGCATTCATGAGTGTCCTACATATACAACCAGGTCGTAATGACTTTCCATCTCCCACCAGCCTCAGTTCTGAAGACTTACCTACCACAATGGCTGCTGTGCCTTCTAATATCTCTGCCCCTTATTGGTGAAAGGTAGTTCTCAATATTATATTTACAGTCAATGAAAATGTGTTAAAATTTTATATCCAATAGTTCTCAATATTATTTACTGTCAACAAAAAATGTCTTAAATATTTACACCCAGAGACAGTGACACATCTTCAGTAATTTTTCCCCTCCTTCTCATGTGTTTGATCTTTTATGAAATACTACTAGTCATTGATTTTTTTTTTTTCTAAACACTGTTGNTTTTTTTTTGCCCCCCCCACATATACTTCTTAAGTTGCCTGTTTCTATCCAAAACCTTCAGGTCTCACCAGTTGCAGGAAATTTTCTGAAATAAACTTGCAGATGAAGAGTAATACTGATATTGGTATATCTCTAGTTAGTCTAGAACTGCATGGATTTTACTGATCCATTTCTTAACTGGTAGTTAAATCAGTCTAACTTTTGTTCTGCTGCTGCTTTATGTGCAGATAAGTTTCATCTGTTCTCATTTTTCCTTCCATCTCCTCTTTTCATGTAGGAGCTCCTAATGGTAGTCATTTCAGCATCAGTCACTATATCAGCCAGTGGCTCTGTCAAAGATTTCCTTTTCATATTGGGTGGGCAAGGTTTTTGATTATTTTTAGCAGACAGGAAAAAATGGATTTGACAATGGCTCTCACTTCTCTATGTCCTTACCTTCAGCCACTAACATTTTTTTTAAAAAAAAGGCAGCTTATTAAGCAAGGTTCTCTGTATTTTGGTAGAGAAAAGGTCACGCCGCACATAGGATAATTTTGCTTAGTTTCAGGCCTTCAGTGCTTTCTTTGGGGCTGTCACATCATTTTTCTGTCACTGTATGAGCAGAGCTAAAGCTGGTTCTGTGCAGGTTTGAAATTAACTGTGTTGTTATGTGACAGGAGAAATGTCAGTATGAAGAACACTGACTCTGGCAGCTTGATCAGTTTTGGTATTTCAGTAGTTTTTAGCTTCGGCTGACAGGATTTTATTTTAATTGTGTGCTTAACTTTTCTTGGCCTTCTTGAATAGCAAAAACCACAACTGAAAAAGGACAAAAGGAATATCTGTTTCTAAAACAGCTAAATGCTCTTCATTCCTGCTTGAAGAATTTATAAGAAGATAAACAAAGATCTGAGCTACTGCTGTGAATGTCAGAAAATACACTGGAGATTTCTGCCCAGAAAGATGGTGATGATCACTGACCACACCTTACCTCTCTGTGTATTTTGTGTGAATTTTAGATGCCCAAATACAAAGGTATTTCACAACTGGATGTCTGTAAATTTTGGCTAGTTTCTGTTATACCCTTCAGAATTTGAGCCATTGCACATCAAAACTAAAACACTTTTGTCTCGAAAATTTAAATTTGCAAGATAAGGTTGGAAAAAGTGCTTCATAACATTATTTTATTAAGCATTTGTGTGCAGTGGAAGCACTGAAACTCCCTCAATTATGGGTAATTTTAGTGCAGTTAATGTACATTAAGAGTACTAGTCCTGAGACAAAGATGCAGTAGGCTTCTATAAAAGATATCTGGCAGAAAGGTGAGAGATTTGTTTTTCCTGCACCTATTGGATGTTTATACTCTGAATTTTATTGCTTGTTGAAGCATGACTGTGTAAAAAGCCACCTCGGCTATAGCACTCAAAAAGTAATGGTATTTTTTCCCTTTGGAATAAAATAAATTTTTTTTCAAAATAACTTTGTGAAAAATGGATAACAAGTACATTCTTTCTTCGCTTCTCTTTTGCTGAACAGCCTTTTCTCTGACACTAAGCAAAAGGTTTCTACTGATTTATAACAACTTCATGGGTTTTGTATGTTGCCTGGGTTTGTGAGTAGAGTCCTAGGTGACAGCTTTTCTATGTATGCTCTGAAAATACTTCATATTTTGAGTTATTATGATGACATCTTTTAAATTCAATTTGTTTTTTTTTAAGGAGACTGATTTTTAAAATTACAGTTGTTTTTGGTTATTATTCATTGTATACTTTTGTAAACGCACTGCTTTTGAGAATTTGGCTGCTTATTGCAGTAGGAGTCAGCTTTGTACATCCTGTGTTCATTTGTTTTGGGGTTTTTTCTGGAGGTAGGGGCTGTGTTTTTATTTTGTTTTGCATTTGATTTGTTTGTTTCCTAATTCTGTCAATGGGGAGCTTTGTTTTCAGCTCATGTCTGACTTAAAGTTACATGCATACCCACTTCTATAAGTAGTAAATGTCTAAACAGGCAAAGCTAGCTGCCTGTTTTTGTCTTGCTTGTCACAAATGGTTGTAGAAAGTAATTTGCTTTGTTGCTAACCTGATTTATTCTCATACCAATTTTTATGTTTTTCTCTGATTCAAAAGAATGCACTACCTGGTAGAAGTATGCTGGGCTACAATGAAGCCTATGTGACCCATACTAAAGTGAACTTAAACCCAAACATAACTGAGAAACCTGCACCTGGGTGATGGTGAATAATTCTAATTTTCTTTCTATTTCACAAGTGAAATGCATTCTTTCTCACTGTAGTCAATTTTGTGTCTTGTAGTAAAGCAAGAGGGAACACACCTCTAATACAGGATATGTTCCTGCCTGGTTTTTGATGTTATAGGCATCTTTGGGTTTCTATGCCACAGAACAAGAAGTAGCTTTTCTGAGGCTTTTGCTTTTATTAAATAATGTAATAGTAAAAGTTGTTTTACATTGTCTGGGACTTTTTTTTTTTTTTTAATTTTTAGCCTTCTTTATGTTAGAAGCTATTTGCAAATAGTCTTTTGGTTCTGTTTTTAATGTTAAAATTAACTAACTCAGTTTTTTAGTTTGATTATCATTGAATCTGATTTTTTAAAAATATATTTTAATATTAATGCAAGCACTTTTTCTCTGGGAATTTGTAAGAATGCTTTCAAATGTAAAACCATATGAAGTTGTGGGCTATTTGATATATCTTTTGAGAAGTGCCACCAGTATTAGGTACCAGTACAGGATATAAAGGCAGTTAGAAATCTGAATAAGAATGTCATCATCATCTTTTCTTCAGTGAAGGTCTTTCTGTAAGTTTCCATCTATTCCATACAGTCTCGGTTTCATATAAAGAACATATCTGTGTTTTCTAAAAAGCAAAAATCTGGCAAAGATTTATGAAGTAAGCACTTTTTTTCACGTCTGTGGCATGATAATTTTTAAACATAATGAAGACCAGGGATGTTATTCCACTGTTAATTGTTCCTTCTGATTTATAGTCACTTCACATTGCAGAGTAGACAGTGTATCCTAGAGTCCCATTTATTAGAGTGAAAGGACCCCATGGAACACAAAACAGAAACACAGTCACATTGGAAAAATGTGGGTTAGATCTGCACAGCTACTGAGGTTAAATAAAATTGTTTATAAAAATGTTATTTAACTGCTGGTTTCAATAGTGAGGAAAAGCAGGCAACAGAGTTAGACAACAGTAGGGAAGAAGGTGGTATCTGAATCCTGTCTCCCTTTACTTCATTAGAGTTGTTAAATTTACCATCCATTCAGGAACAGAGCAGTCCAGGTTTCATTTCCTTCTCCAAAAGCTTCGTGCAGACAAAAGTCCACAAAAATACCTCAAGGCCAGTTTATAAAACTAGATTCTAAAAAGTAAGTATTTTTGTGATATAATCCTCTTATCTGTGTAGCAATGACTTCACTTAGATGATCATGCATCTTGCCCATTCTGCAGCAAAGAAGCAGTTCTTAAGTGTTGTAAAGTTGTTTTGCCTTTTTTCCTTAAAGGTAGCATAGTCTGTGCAGACTGAACTTAGAGATTTATGTTGTTTGTTTATGTATTGGTGTTCATAATCAGTGACTGTCTTCACACTCAATTGTGTAGATTAATTAGATTATGTCTCTCCCAATTCAGGAAATGTACAACTAGGTTACCTGTTTGGACAGGTTTCCCAAGGTGGGTTCTTTCCTGTATTGCAAATAGCCATGAAATTGTTCCTGTCCTGGCTAGAACACTGCTGTCCAAGGAAATTCAGCTCTTACTTATTACCTTCTTCCAGCCTGTTGCATTGAAGGGGTCAGTGTGGCCTATCTGGGGAGGAGCCATCATAGTACCAAAAGCACAAAGAGGAGTCCTTATGTTACTGTGATCAAATGTTACTAAGCTTCAGACTCCTTCACTTATTTTTCACGTGTGTTCATTAGTTGGCTTAGTTTCTGTGGCATCTGAAACTGTTTCAGTGTATTGCTGTAATTTAGACTTTTTACTCATGTAATATTAGTTTTGTTCCATTCTGCATCTCTGTCTCTGCACAGTATGTGCTTCTGCGTGCTGTTCAAATCCACCTGATGTGTGTACTCTGGGCTCAAACTTAGTGCATCTTTAAACAGCAGGAAGAGAGGGTTCAACACCCCAGTATTGAACTTTTTTCCTGCATAGGGATGTCCTCAGGACAAATACTACTTGGCAGCAGTTCGGGAAACATAGCTCAGGAAGGGCGGTGGACAATGCAGAAGGACATTCTAAAAGACAATTTAAACATACAGAATTTAGAATAGTCTACAGTAGTAAATAATAGCAATATTAATGTAGCCATAGAAATACAGCTAATACAGAAAATTTTACTGCTTTGGATAATTAGAAAAATTTGGTTTGAATCTGTTTTTCCAATCAATATATTTTGAGTACAGCTAACAGTAAGTTATGGAAAGCTGTGAATATCAGAAGCCAAAAACATAGCAACTACATTAACAGGACCTATTGTATTAATATATGATAAGGTTTGAGTTATGTTGTTTTGTCCTTTATTAATTCTGTGTTTGAATTTACAAACTGGAGGATTCTCACAATTCTTCCAATTTCTTCGGTGGCTTTTAGTGTTTTTGCATTTATAATCATCTTCTCTTGGGATTACATTATCCATGGACAGTGGCTACTTTTGTTTGAAGGAGGAGTTGCAAATGTCAGAAACCATGCACTGGAAAAAATAGGAGCAGAAGCTGTTGTGTTATCTGTTAATTGGATATAGAGTAGAAAGATTTTTCTGTTCTTCCATTTTAATGTCTTGTTGGTGCTGAGCAAAAGGAGCTCTACAGCCGTGTGGGTTATGTTAGAAGCTAGACATGTGTGGCCTTTCACTGTGCACTGAAGTGTTTTATGTAGCACAGTTAAATAACCTTGAAAAACGTACTTTTTTGGCAATGAAAATGCAGATATATCCTGAATCATGCGAAGTTATAAGCCTGCCTTTGTGAATTGCCAAGATGGACTGGTGTTCTATTGTTATGACTTCCCTTTTCTTTCTCATGCACAGAATTTTTATCAAAGCTGTGAGAAATATACTGTCCTGTTTCAAACAGTGCAAAGATGCCTGAATTAGGAGTTATGTATACCAAAAGATTCTACGTAGTGACTTCCTCAGAGAACTGCGCAGTCAAGCCCACAGTACTGAATTATGCATGACATTTTTAATGGTGGAACAAAAGGAGTAGCAGGAGGAAATGCTGCAAAGTACATGCTGCCTTCAGTGGTTATTAGGCACTAGTGCACATGCATGCAAATCCCAAGATACTCTTTATTGAAACTCTGGTGCTGTGCTGTACAAATCAAAGCTGTATGAAAGCCATACCTAATGAGGGAAGAATAAATAAAAGGAAAACTCTGACAAAGGGAAGTGCAGAATGTGTACCAACTTATTGTACTTTAGAGAGTGAGAAATAAAGTTCTTATATTTGGCTGGATGCTGAAAGTATCAACTAGTGTAAATATTTACTTTACAATAATTGAAAGGATTAGTCTTATTTGTTAGTCCACAGTGGTGATGCCTCTCACTGTCTATTCAGTGAAAACTGGGAGAATGTAACTAAAATTATTTGCAGAAGAGCTTCTGCATTTTAAGAGGCAGCTGCATCTAAAGTCAGTTCATTGAAATTCCGTACCCTGTTGATTTTATTGCTTACACACATTCTATATTGAAACCAAATACTTGATATCTGAAAGCAGAGACTGACTTAACAGACCAGCTCTGTTTTTGAATATGCAGAAGGTTTCACTAGAAGACTTGGTAAGAATTCTGTTCCAGTATTGATTTTCTTCCCAAATGCACCAAACCCTTACATTAAGCATTTTTTGAGCCTTTTGCAATACTAGTACTAACATAGATCAAGATGATTTTTTACAACATAATATTTTCAATTTTTTTTATATTCTGGCCTAGAAAAAGTTATTTCTGCTTCCTGCAACCACTTCTGGTTGTTTAGAAGAGGTTTTTGCTTGCCAGTGCTGTCGGGCTTGAAGCCAGCACCACTTTGATGATATCAGGATGCTTGATCCATCCATCCAGTATGCTGTATTTTTGCCTAGGAAAGGACCCACCCCAGGACTCTCAGTCCTCCTCACTGCAAAAGCAAGCTTGTCTCTTCTCATATGCAGGCTTGACCCTGCAGAGAGGTCCCCACCACTCCCCTCCCCTTAACTGTGCAGTTCAGCCATTTCTTACCAGCTCGCTCCTTACCAGCCTAGAGAATCCAGCAGTGCCTTGCAACACTGTCTGTAACATCTGCCAGCTGCTTATGCTGTTGCCTGTCACAAATAGCAATTTCTTATGTCAGGTTCAGTAATTTCCCATGTCCTGATGCTTTGCTTAACCTCAGGCCAGGCCTGATGAGTGCCCTCAGTGTTGGGCTACAAGCCAAGAACTGGCTTCTTGGCTATTGTAACCACCTGTTAAAAGATGACCTGTTGCACAGGTATGAAATGGTATGTGCTGCTGTAGGGACTTCCGGGGAGAACAAAAAATTCAGCAAGTTTATTGATTCTTCTCTGGAAAATTGAGAGTGTAAAACTCTGTTCCCAAGTGGACTTCATTGAAATCAAATTCACCAAAGTAAGTTGCTCACAGCTTTCCCCTTCAACTGCAGAATTTATTTTTTTTAAGTGTTACAATGCTATGACATTTGCCTGAGACCTTAAACTTAGTGAGAAAGAGAAATGAAGGAAAACTTCAAGGGGGATCATCCCAGAGAGAAGCAAAAAGAAGCAGTTTACTAACAGACCAGGCTTGAAAATACTTGAAAAGGTAAAAAACATTGCCACAGTCACGGTGCTATTTTCCAGATATGCAAAGACTGGGGAAAAACAAAAGGGAAAAAGTATTTTTAGTATTTTTCAGTGCATGAAGACTTAATGTTAAAGGTTATCCTGTTATACTAAACTCTGTTGTATTGCCAGCAAGTGTTACTATATCACCAGCAGTTTAATGCAAACTTGATTATTGGTATTTTGATAGCCAAACTTTAGTAGGTCTAACTCAATTTCAGGCTCTCTAGCATCTTCCCATTTATAATATCCAATTTTCAAAGCTATGATGTGTTATTACCATTGGTAATGCCACTGTCAATTTGTCTTGGCTTCCCTGCATGGAGTTTATTTTTATTTATTTATTTTTACTGTGAGTCACTGTGTACACGCAATTGGTTGCTATTTTAACAAGATCTCTGGAGAACTCCTCAACGATGATGCATGTTAAGAAAAACGGCAGAAAGCAATTTACTACCAAGCAGATACCAGACGAGTGGGCAAGAGTCCAGAGCTTAAAAACTTTAAACATGGAAAGAGCTTGTTAGCATATGCTTATGCCACACTTAGAAAGCATATTGAGAACAGGATAAGAGGCAAAGTCGTTATCTCACTGGAGTCAGTAGCAAAGTTTTATATCAGAGAAGTGATCACTTGGTCCTTTTTGTTACCTGTGTGTCACTTAAATACATTTCTAGCATTGCAGTTCAATCCTAAAAACGCCTTTTGAAATATTTATAAAGTATATTTTTAAAGTGTAACTTTGTCCCAACTTTTTATCTATGTTTTTACCACAAGACATTCAGATTCATCTGGGAAAGAAGTGCTAAGAGTAGAACTACTTCCATGTGTGCTCTCCAAAGACAAGTGCTCCTCCATGTTTTATGTTCCTAAGGATAATCTCGATGTGGTTGTAAATGTTAAGTATAGGTGATGTTTTGAGACATACAATCTTCTCTGTTTCCAGGTGGGCCATGCACAGGTACAGCTCATGCCTCGTTAACCACACCAACCAAAAGATCTTGCGACTCAGGTATGTGTTTTGCGGGATCAAGGAATTAGGTTTTCATTATATTTAGCAGTTATAGTTTAATAGTAAAGGATATTAAACACACCTGGCAAATGCCAAGTGAATATAAATATTGTTGCTTTGCTGACAGAAATGTACATATAAAAGGATTAGTATGGCAGTTCATCTGAGAATCCTGTTAAATATAATTCTATAAATGCACTCTGTTTTCAGTTAATCTTTGTAAAAACAAGACATACAGGAGTAACCAGCATAAGTCTAATGATTGTGACAGTGCTGTGGAAATCCTGCCCTTGAAATGCAAAGTATTGAGTAGAAAACTGTTCTGGGTGCATTGACTTTCCCTGATTGAAGATGCAGTATAGAGAGCTGATCTTTGCATTGAGACTAAATTTTACCTGCTTTGGTCCTTTTGATGCCTTTTTTTCTATGTGCTGGATGTAGATGGATAATGTCTAACAGAGCTGGTATTAGTGGTGACAAGTTAGGTCATTGCCAGGCTGAATTCACTGCTTCTGTATCAGATCTGTCCTGAAGAACCTTGCGTGCACTCATTCAGTCAGGCAGCCAAGTTACCTGCATTGGCTCAGGTGTTCTCCAGGCTTTGGTTTTGTGTGGGTTAAGGACAACTGACACGATCCTTTCCACCAGGACCACTGTTGGAAAGCATAATCTCCTGGGGAGTGATGGGTGTGTAGGCAGTGGTAATGTTCTTGCAGTCTTTGTTTCCAAAATAACTTTTGCCTATATTTGCATTTATGTGCAGAAAGGAAGGGTATTCCAGTTTGAGTATAGGTCCTTGCTCTTTAAGGAGTTCAAGGAAAATTTCCTCTGAAGCAATTCTTTCCTAAAGTGTTTCAAGTTACTGTTTGTTGAGCTGAACTGCTGTTATTCCATAGGTGAGTGTTGTTAGCTTGCAGCAGATGTATGATGATACAAGCTGGCTTGTTCTGCCGTGAAGGGAGGTTACAGAGAAGCTTCATTACCTTGCTCTTGGTGCAGGTGCAGACTTCTCAAGTAACACATGATAATCTGTGACAGTGAGTGTTGTTTGCCAAAGAACTGGGTTTGGAGCTGGAAGATAGTTCTTCAAAACAGGAAGCCTGGATTTTCTTTTCTGTGTAGCCATAGAGGTCTATCTAAACAAGATGGGATGTTTGCTACTATATCCCTTGCAAACTAATCCACTTTGTTCATGGTATTTCTAAATTGTATTTTCTTTATATCTTAGCTGTTTTAATGTTTAGCTGGTTTTCTTGGCAGAGTAGTTTGAAAGCTTGCTATGGTGCTACAGATACAGTAAACTGAGAGTACTGTTGGAAATTTTTTGTGTGTGTGCTTAGCAAAAAGAAATGTAAGTTTGTTATTTGGAGTGTCAAAAATGGCACCAGTAAAAGCTCTTTGGGGTAAAGCAGATGAAACCACGAGACATATTGAAAAATGTCTTAGCTAACTTTGCTCTGTAGTTCAGTTATTTTCAGTTTGTGCTCTTGTTTGGTCAGTAGATGCTTGTATGCTTTTCATTTAGAGTATTTTGCAAGAAAGTGAGGAGATGACCTTAATTTGATACCACAACTTTAATCTTCAGTCAGTTAAATCTTCTGATTTTGTATTACCTCAATTTCCCATGAGGTTCTTACATTATTTGCTCAGTAATCTATGTATTATCTTCACAGTCCCTTACACAAGTAAACCTGGTACCAGGAGTTAGTTTTCTCCTCCAGTTCTTGAATTTTCAGCAAACTTTCATTTTTAAAATAAATTACCATGTTGTCATGGGAATTGACAAGAAAACAGTGGCTACAAAATATTACCCAGAAGTGCTGTGACATCTTCAGGTGTGAGCAGCATAACATGTAGGTGAACATTTGTCAGGGTTTAACCACAAGGCCAAAACATAGCCCCATTATCAACTGTGAAGAAAATTAACTCTATCCCAGCCGAAACCAGCATGTTCTTTCACACTAGAATCACTTCATCTTCCTAGGAAGCTACTTAAATGATGCAAGCAGTATTTGTCAACACTATACATTGTTAATAAGCCCATCTTCTGTAAGTATCCTATGTTTCTTCTGTTTGGAAGAGCTTCGAAGAAAAAAATGTTGCATTGGATTTTTTCTGTGTAATTCTGTTCACCCTTCTAGCATAGTTTTTTTCCCCAAAGTTCCCTAAATCAGCATTTGAGACAGAAAATTAGAAATTTGACCTACTTATCTTGTATGTAAGTTTCCTTCAGAATATTAAGGAAGAAGACAAACCCTTCATATTTTATTAGCATGAGTGTAGCAATTGAAGAAAGATCAAAACAATAAATCTGCCAAAGTACAGGAAAAGTTCTCATAGAGAAAAAAGAGGTTTTACCTAATGCACTTGTCAACCTGCATGCTATAGGAGCTGCTCTGATAAAAAATTGTATTATGACACCAAATAGTGGGGGTTTTCCTCCTGTTAGCCACAATCATCACCATGGTAAAAGTATTTCTATTTCAGTGTACCCACAGGTCAAGGATTATAATGAAAAGAATGAATAAAGCCTTGTAATCATTAGTTTGGATGATGCCTCAAAGGCTTCTGAGCCTGGCAGTCTGAAAATTTTGTAGGAAGAAAGATGGGACTGTGTGGCCCGTTGTACAACTTCTTATGTATTTTGATTTGTTTCTTAATGGTTGGGTAATGTGATGATTGATGGCATGTACTGGGATGCTTGCTCTAGTCTGCAGGGCATCCACATCCACTTTGTATCAGGTGCCCCTGTTGGGAAAGTGCAAGTACCAAGTAGCGTATTACTCTTGTTTTTCTGCTGTACAACTTTAATGATGATTTACTACACAACTCTGAACAGACAGATTTTATAACATTTTCATGCAGCTTAAAGAAACCTGGAAAAAAAAAAATTGATGGAACTGTGTGAGTGTGCTCAGTTAATTTTTAATTTTGCAGTAGAGAAGGTGGTGGAAACTGGCAGATAAAATGTGGTAATGATACAATCAATTCATACATTATATCCAGAAAGTTGGTGAGGGTTTAAGTACTTTATTTCTCAGTAGCGGTTCCTGAGAAATATGCACCTGTAATATTTTGTATAGTTATCTGTGTAAATAGCTCACATTTTATGAGAATATCTGTTGTAGATTAATGTGATGGTGTTTATATTGTGCAAGATGAGAATCTGTCTTTTTTTCTCTGTGTGTTTTCTAGTTTAAAATTTGAGTCTAGAAGATGGAAATAATTATTTCACTGCTTGAGTAAAATAGTTAAACAGGGCTTGGTCCTTTTTGAAGTTTCGAATTTATTGATGTTCTTGTACTAAGAGATGTGCTTGTTTGTAACAGTGCCAGGAATCCAAATGCTCTGAGGTTGAACGTGCACAATTGAGAGGACAGCCTTTGAGGAGTTATAGGAAGGTCAAGTTGTGGAAATAGAAGTACACAAATTTTGAGCCTGAGCCAAAACCATGAAATCATTACATTCATATGATCATTTTTTTAATCAATCCTTATGTGTTGAGTAAGGACAAAAGGACCTCATACACCACTAATTAGATTTTTTTTTTTTTTTTTAATTTGCTCTAAAATGTTAAGCTCCTGAGCAAAAAATACGCAAAAGATTACTGAAGGGGGCTTTATAGCACTAAACCAACTTTGAGGTCTGTTTTTCATTGGTCTTTCAAGGGACTATTAAGGTGTTCTTTAGTGTTTGACTTCTGGAGGGCATTGTGTTGAAATCCAGCCTTCTTGGAGCTCTCTCACTGACAGGAAAGTGATGATAGAACAGCCTTTGAGCAGCAAGGTAAATCACCCAACCCTAGCAATAATAGTGCCCATTAGGGACACTTCCCCCTCCCTCTGCTCAGTTTCTAGCTGTACTAATAGAGCAGCACATCAAGCAAGGCTGTAAATAAAAGTTACAACCTAATAGGTGGGTGCTGAAGTGGAACGGACAGGAGCTGAGGCATGGAGGCCTTATTGCTGCTCATCAGCAATTACAAACAGGATGAAGTGCCTGGGACTGGCACTGATGCAGCAGGAGCTGACAGAGGCTGGGAGATGACACTGTAGCATGATCAGATGATGTATGCTGATGGCTTTTTACTGCCTCAGCTTATTGCCTATTTCTGTGGCATGCTGGATTATCTGTTCTGTGCTCCCGTATCTATCAGGATGGACAGATTTCCTCTACTCCTGGTTATCTGAGAGCCTTTTCAAAGGCTCTTCTGAATGTGTTATGATTATTGTAGATTAAAATTCTCCTAGTGGTAAGGATCATAATAGGCATAGGACTAAACAAAATTAAGGACTTGCTCTAATTGTATGATTTATTTCCACTATTACCTTTCTCAGCTTTACAAAGCCACCCCTGTTCATTGAAAACAGTGGACACGGTTCACCTGAACTTTCTTTTGCACTGAAGGCATCCCATGATTTTAGACTAATTGAGTTAGTTGGAGAATCCAAAGTGATGGGTTTGGGGTCAGTACATCAATGAGTTTGTCAAAAGTCAGCTAGAGCTGTGATGGTCCTTGCCCCTCTGAGTTTAAAAACTTCAGCTGTTCCTGGGAAGGTTTATAAGAGCTTGTTAGCACACAATAATTGGTAATTATTTTTTTTTGTAAAAAGTCTTTCTTGATTTTTATCTATCACAGTCTAGCACGTTTCTGTGCTAGACACCTAAATCATCCCTTTGCTAAACTGCAGTGAAAAAAATGCCATGAATTGTAGTCCATTTTTGCTTTGATCTAAAGAGAAGTTTTGCAAGCACCTTCACAGTTCGTACATTAATCGCTCATGCTGTTTACTTTTGAAGAGATTTGTCTTCCAAGTAGTGGAAAAAACACAGCATTCAGAAATGAAAAGGCAGGCAGCAGCATGACAGCATATGAAAACAGTGACTCCTGTCCCTGTCTATTCAGTACAGACAGGATAAATAAATAGATTATTTTTCTATCATCTTATGGTATTAGAACAGGAGTACTTTTATCTGCCTGTGTTCAAGTACACTAAACTAAGATGAATGGAAACTTTCTGCAGTACTACTTTGAAATTAACTGCCACACTTATTACTCCTAGGTGTACCTGTTCTTTGCATTGATCATCAAGTTGAGGTGGCCAAAGGGATGAAAAATGTATCATGGATGTGAAAGCCCTCTTTCATGTGCTGTATAGATAAATTACAAATACTTAAGAGACATGCCAGTAATTTTTATTTAGGATTAACTTCTTTTTCTTACCAATCTGTTGAAGTTATTCTTGAAAGGACTGTTGGTGTAATTTTATTTCTTAATAAAAGAATAAGATTGTTGGAATAAGATAAATAGATGAATATGATAATTTACATGCTTTTTAGTGTTTCCCATTTTATAACATTATATTCCCCAAAACCACAGTAACTCAGATCAATTCTCCTAAGAGCATATAAGGCAGTCAAACATGATCTCCAAGAAAGAAAACTCCTGGGTATAAGAACAGTTTAATAACTAAAATAATAATAAATTAAAAAAAAAAAAAAGAAAAGAGCAAAAAGGAGAGAGAAATAACCAACTTTTGCCAGCCAGTTCCTGAGCAGCAGCCCCTGACCCGCTTTCCCCCAGTTTATATGCTGATCATGGCACCAAAATGTGTGGAACATCCCTTTGGACAGTGGGGTCAGCTGTCCTGACTCTGTCCCCTCCCAGCTTATTGTGTCCTCCAGCCCCTCTCACTGGTGAGGTGAGGTGAGAGGCTGAAAAGCCCTTTACTCTGTGTAAACACTGCTTAGCAACATCTAAAACATCAGTGTGGTATCAATATTATTCTCATCCCAAATCCAAAGCACAGCACTGTACCACTAGGAAGAAAATTCCAGTGGAAACCAGGACACCAACTCATGCAGAAAGTGGGATTGGTATATGCTGGTGTGAGTGGCAGAAATGTGCAATAATTCAGGTAGATCTTGGTTATTCAGAGGTTCATAGGTTCTAAGAATAACCATTTTTTTCCCTTGTGGGGAAGAAAAAACCCCAACCCAGTAAAATAGAAGTAAAAAGCAATAATCAAAATCTCTCTGTGGATGGGGAATAAGGCCTCCTGGCCTGTGTGACCTCCCAGCAGGTGGGTGACACATACGCCTCTGTGTACCTCTTAGTACCCCCAGCTGTCTCAGGTCAGTTCAAGTTCAGCATCCTAACAGAAAATGTCCTCCCAAGTACTTTAAACCGTTATTCCCACTGTCTTTATTTATCCTCTCAAATCACACAAATTCATCATCTTTTATCCTTTGTGCAGTTCAGTTAAGCCCTTGAAACTTTTTCATTCTTTACCACATAACCCCTTTAAGACTTTCTGGGTTTTTCTAAGTCCATTTCTCAGCTTTCACATGTCTTTATCTCTTTTTGCTGCTTTTGTTTCAAATTTTTCATTTGTTTTCATTTCCATATTCTGAATACCATAAAAAAGAAGAACTTGGAAGCAAATATACTTGGGTCAATAGGACACGATGATCTCTTGAGAGGAGTTCACATTGAACTGTCAGCCAATAAGAAAATTATTTTGAATGTCAAACTAAGGGTACCAGATGATAGGAATAAACCCTGTCTGGATTAACTACGTTAGGAACAGTATAGCTGGCTGATTAAGGGCAGAGATTTTCCCCTCTAGTTGGCACTGAAACAGGCACCCACAGAGGCTGTGAAGTCTTAGTCTTTGAAAATTTTTGAAAATGGACCAGACCCTGAGCAACCTGATCCAATTTCTTTGATGTTTTACTCTGCATCGAGCAAGAGGCTGGACTGCATGACCTCCAGGAATCCCTTCCAACCTAATTTTTTCAGTGACACTAATGGAAAACAAATACGATATGAGTGTTTAGAGATACTTAGTCGGACCTCAGTAGCATTCATAGCACTTAATGAGAAATGAGGTCTGGAAGTACAGGCAGGCATTTAGTGCCTCAGGCACTGTGGAGGAGAGCCAGGAGAGAGACGCTTGGAAAGGTGGGGGAGTTGGGATGGTCAGTGCAAAGCAAAGAGCTGGGAGAGCTGTCCATGCAGCAGCGTTCTCGTGGGCCATGAGCAGGATAAATGACCTGTGCTTTCGTAAACGAGACTCTCCTGTCCTGAAAAAACGTGTGCTGCTGCCCACAACATTTTATCACCACATTTTCTCTATGGGCTGATGTTTTTCAGTCTGGTTGGTGAAATTGCTACCAAATAAAAAACTACACAATTAAAAGGTCATTGTCTTTTAAAATTCAGATACTACCACCTCTTTTTACCAAAGTCTTAAGGAATTATGACGGAGGATTTGTCTTCAGTTTGTTGAAACTGAAGAGCAAATATTTTGTCCTTTATGTATATTGTTAAAATGAAACAGCTTTACCTTGATTATTTTTTAGTGGTTTCATGCCATGTTTAGTTTTGAGAACTCTCAAGATCTCTGTGGTCAATTAAATGATCTCTGACAGTAGGTATATACTATGAAAGAATATCTATCTATTACACGTAGTTAACATTGTTCTCCCAACAGCTCTGAACTCCCTGTTTTATAACCAGAGACTGCTGGAAAAATTGCATCTCATAACTTTAAACAAAGCACATCTCCATTAATTTCAAGAGGAAAGAAATCAGGGTTGTACATCTTGCATTTCTCACCTACACTCTGCTGGAAGAGGATTTGAGGAGCTTAGGGTTTGCTTTAATTTTGACAGTATGGAGAATGTCACAAAGAATAGTTGAGATCATTAACTTTAAAGACCTGGCTCCTGTCAGGCTGAAGAATTGAATTGATTTTACCTCAGCAGTCAGCACTCTGATCTGATCTGTTCAGATCAGACAGCTTCCTTACAGGCATGCTCTAGCAAATGAGACACATAATTTTAGATTTGTAATTATAAACTTTAATTCATCATTTTAAAATTCTTGCTTTACCACACTGGAGATTTTTTAATTAAATTAAGCATTAAATAACTGGCCTGAAATAGATTTGAAACAAATAGCCACTTACATTTACTTTTGCATTCTGTTTTAATTTTTTTCACTATCTTAAAACACATGTAACCCTCAGGAAGCAAATCCATGATCAGATTCCTGCTGTACTTTTTGATGTGGGTGCCCCAAAGGTTTCATCCGACTCTTGGTGAAGTTCTCTATTCTGACTAATTATTTCAGCGAGCATCAGACAACTTCCAAGAACAAGTTTTCAGTATTTTCATTTAGATGATAGTTTTCATAAGGACTTGAAAAATATGTGAAGGTAATTTTAAAGCCTTTTGGACGTATTCTTTAGTCTGTTGAACATACACAGGGAAAGTGTACCTTCCTAGAAAGTGAGGAAGTTGTGACAGTTCCATGAACATACAAGTGATGTCTTTTTCCTGTTTCTGTTCCAAATTATTTCCATAACATGAACTTTGAGGAATAACTAATAACTAATGAGAGCAACATCTTGGAGCAAAAGAAGATTGAAAAAGAGCTGGATGTAAGATACAAGACAGTGCATGTACTTTTGCATCCTCCAAGTTTCACTGATCTGTTAATCTTCTCCCTAGTCTTTGATTCAGGTTAGTGTAGAAGCTTCCCAAACATCTCCTTTCCAAACAGTAAGAACTGCCTGGTAATAAACCAGCCTGATTTTTGGTGGACTGTAGACACCAATCAGATGTACAGGAATTGTGTCCTATGACAGGGCTGGTTGTTTCCCCCCACCAAAAAATTTGCTAGAAAAACACAGTCAAAATATAAACTGATCGATAAGCTTTATTTAAAGTAATGGAATTAAAACCAAGTGTACTTTGAAGGTGGACTAGCTGTACATTTCAGAACCTGCTCACGATGCATTTAGGAAAATTTTTGTCATAATACAAGAGCTCTTAGGGGTTTTTTCCTTGACATTAGTCAGGTACAATCCTTGGAACTATAGTCTCCCATTGCAAGATTTCTGTTACTAATGATGTCACTGAAGTTCTGCAGTTAAAAGACAAATCAGATTTTTGAAAGATAAATATTGGTAAGTATTTTTTTCACTGCTAGCAGGCAAGAGTTCTTTTCAATTCCTCTTCTGAATATCTCTTTTAGCCTTGGAAAACCCTCATTATACCAATGGGGGAAGGGTCTACTAAGGAAAACTCTGTGTATGAGTGAAAAATAACAGAGCAAATATTTTCTATACAGAACTGGTTTTAGGCTATTAGTTTGAAGAATTACCTTCCTGAATACTGTATACCATCTGATTGATGAGGACATAGCTGGAGTATACCACTAGGATTTGGAAGCAGAGCAGCAGCGCTTGTTTATGCACACTGGAGCTGACTAACAAATATGAAATATTTACAACATTATCTGTCTTGCTAATCATATTTTAGAGAATTTCACAAAGCATGAGAAGGTTCTCATTAAAGTCAGCAAAACCAAAACTATGATATTGCTGAATGCTTTTAAATTTCGTATTTTATCAGAACCAGTGTTAGCTTATTTGTATGTATTTCCACATACATATTCAGATATGTAAATATGCATATTTGAATACTACTAAGTAGTCTTCAGGTGCTGTGGAGTGGCCAGGATGTTCATGATTTATCTTCATAGGTTCTTCATCCTGTGTGTCATTGTTATGACTTTTTTCTTCCTACTTGTGTCTTGTTCTTCCATTCAGCTATTTGTACATGTGCATTATACCTTCACTTAATTCAGGCCACTTAGGATCTCATTTGTTCTCCAGCTTCAAGTGTCACCAGAATGGACCTTAGTCCCTCTCCCAGCCCTACCACTATTCTATTAAAGTACATAATTTAATAACAGGAAAAGAAGTTCAAATTGACACCATAAAAGATTTTCTTGTATTTTTTTTTTTAGTTTAGTGTTGTGGCCCTTTTTCTTTTCTGGCTTTTTCAAGGTTCCTTTTTTATAATAGCCTGATTATTTGAAGATGAGGTGCTGCTTGTGAGCCATTACAAAAAACCCACCAACAACCTAAATGAGTTTCCCTTAGCATCGTTAGAATAGTATCAAGCTTCTATCCTGCATCAATTGTCCCCAGTAATCAAGGCAATGGGAATTCAGCCTCATGCCTGCACATACCAGCAGTCACTGTGTGTGTGTATGATGTTGCTGTCAGCAGCTGTCTTCAAACACGCTCTTCAGGTGTTTACCCTTGGAGCAGGGGATGAACAGCAGGCCAGGACTGTCCAACCTGTTCTCTCTTCACAAGCTCATCTGTTGTGGCTCTGGAGGTTTGCAGACTTCTCCCATGAGTGTAATTCAGGAAAGGAACCCCACTCACGTAGTTTTCTAAACAAACAAAATCCTTCTGTCAGCCAGCAGCAGTAGAGCTGGCCATTGCCTTAGGAAATGTTCTAACTAATCAAAATTCCCAAAGTTAATCCATCAAAGGAACTCTACAGTACAGGTGCCTGAATACATTTAAATATGTGCTTGCTTGAATCAATCTGGTATATAAGTAAAATGTTTGAGAAATAAATTAACATTTCTATTAACTAAAGACATGCTGACATCAGAGAGTATGGGGGAAGTAATGGAAAAACTTCAATATAAAACAGATGTGGTATAGGAGCCTAAATATGAGATGAAAACTAATTAGCTTTTCATGTAATTTAACAATTATGGATTTTATTGCCAGGAAAGGATAATAGCCATTTTCACACTTTTCCCACTTATCGCTTAGCTAAAATGCGTGCAGGAGCCTATGTAGTTCACTGTTTGTCATGCATTTTCAACATGCATTAGATTCTGTTTCATTTGAGATAACTAGTAGTTAACACTCTCATTAAGTTACACTGCAGTACACTTCCTTTCTCCAGTGATGATTCTGGCAATATGGGTTTAGAGGAGAACAAAAAAGGTGAATGGTGGGAAGGAATTAGTGTGTAATTTTAAATTTTATTTTCTTATCCATGAATCTTAGAAGTAAGAAAGGCTGAGGGTGAGAGAGAGCTTGGGAGACTGATCCAAGCCCCCTACTCAGAGCAGAGTCACCTAGAGCAGGCTGGGGCCTGTGTCCAGTCAGGTCTTGAGAACCTTGAAGGATGGAGCTTCCACAAACCCATCTGGGCAACTTGTGCCAGTGTCAGGTCTCCCTACAGTAAGAAAACATTTTCTTTTGTGCAAGTGGAATGTTACCCAAACTGTATGTATGATTATGCCCCCACACTTGTCTGTTTTCCTGAAATCATAATAATTAATACTCATTCAGTTACATACATAGATGTATGTATGTGTGTATATATATATATCCTCTTCTTTTCTAGCAGCACATGTCATGTGTGCCAGCTTTCGTTTGGAGAAATGAAGTCATGCTGTTGTTGAACACAGAAATACCACTGACACCCAAAGCAGTATTCATGCCGAGTTCCTTTTTTGTTTTTCGGTTTTTGGGTTTTTGAGGGTTGGTTTGTTTGTTTGTTCGTTGGGGTTTTTTTAAATTAATCCAACACTTCAAGTTTGTAATGGAATCCTTTTTCTTAACTCTGTTGCAAAAGGGGAAGGAGAATTTTTCTGTCGAGAGTTTGAAGCACGTCAGTAATGTTTCACATTTGGAACATCTTGCAGCAATTCTTCCACTTACGTGTCTCAAACAGCTAGACTGAAAGTTGTGGGGGGTTTATTGGTTGTTTTTACTCATCAGAGCTGGAAACAACTACTGTTGCATGGTTGTGGTGATGGATGAGAAATAATAACTTATGTAATGCAACTTCTGGGTGTTATTTATAGTCTCAGTGTGATTTCATGGAGAGCCTCCTGAGGCAAAGAAGAGACTGATGGGATGTGAGTTCTATAGAGACTGTTCCCATGTGGTCTCTCTATTCCACATTGTTTAGGGACATTGAGTTTTAGTGCAGTTGCTTTTAAACTCTATGGAGGGGAAAAAAATAAATCGGTGAAATAATGATGCTAAGGGCCCTGCAATGATACTAGAAAAGAGATTGTGTGGTTAAATATTACCAAAGGGCTTATGTAAGGTATTTTTGAGACATTTGTCTGTAGTGTTTTAAAAAAACCTGAGGTGAATTCACAAAAGAAATAAGTTTCTTATGAGTGTGAGTGCTTCCAAAGAGGTGCACTGCCTTGAGATGCAGTCATGATTGTGTGAGCAGACAAGATAAGGTGTTCATTTCAGTGTTTCAGAGTTTCAGAATAATGTTTTTCACAGCACTGTACAGCAACAGGGAGGGACTGAGGTGGTCACAGTTGTCAGACTTGTCTTATGAGGTGTTAATCTTGAATTTCTGTTTCTTTCTTAATATCAACAAGCAAAAGGGTTTTGGAATGACTATGCTAATTTTAAATTCATTTGAACTAGAGAGATTATTTTACATGATGATTCTGGTAAATGTGATAGGAAAGATTTGTATAGAGGCAGTTTTCCCTAGATGAAATTTTTAATGCATAACCAGCGTGCCAGACAGTTAAATAATCCCTCATCTAAGAACAGAATAATGAACAATAATAATAATAAAAAAACACAACTAGAAATTGGCAACAAGCTATTGCTCAAATTTAGTTAATCCATGTTACATCGTTACTGTCTGTGACTATGCAAGTTTCTTCATGGACAGAGGTTTTAACAACTTAACCTGCTTCTAAAAAAGTTTCAGGGGAGATGGCAGTAATGTTTGAGGGCTCATTAAAGACTGCTTGTTCTGGTGTTTGCACAGACAGCTGAGATCATAAATGCCAGTCTGTGTGATGGGTTCTTTATGATTAAAAAAAACCCCTAACTGAGTGCCTCAAAAGCTGTCATGAAACTGGAGATTAAACAGATTCATCTTCTTGAGGACAGGAGAAGCAGAGGAGAGATCCTCTTTTTCTTACTAGTTTCCCATCTCTTCCATCCTTCCTACTTCCCTGTTTTGTTAACCCATGTCTGTGTTGGGCCTAGAGCATCCCACCCTCCCCAAGATGTTATGGAGGGGCCATCACAATTGTAACTGAAGCCGTCTGCATGCAGCCTGCAAACTCCTCCCTTAAGGCTGGAAGGCAAGGCAGTGGAATTCAGTTCAGGCACCATTTTTTTTGAAAAATTTTGAGGGGAGAACATGAGTAATAAAGATGAGAACAGTGACAGTAAGGAAAAAATGTGAGTCTCTGTCCATGTAATAGTTTTAAGAACACTGCTCTACTTGTTGGTTCCAGATGAACCTCCAGTTTCAGCCTTGCCTAACTGAACTTCTTTGTTCTCTCGTTTCAAATGGGAGTTTGATACACAGTTAGAAAGATCTCCACCATCAGGTATCAGTTAGAAGAATCCTTGTTTCTTAACTCAGAATTAAAATTGCAGTGGGAGTGTGTCAGTGGCAGTTACTCTGCTGAGCAGTTTCTTCCTGAAATTTTGGGGACTTCTCATCCTTATTGTTGATTTTTACAGAGAAGTTTTATGATTTTTGTCATCTGTGGGTAAAAGAAGAGCATTTTTGTTTTTCTCTTGGACTGGGTATTTGTTGGTTTAGATGCAATACTAAAATGCAAGTTGAGCATGGAAAATGTTTCTTAGAAGCAAAGCAAGAAGTAACTGTAGTTGAATGAACCAACTTTCTGAGAAAAGCCACTATCAGTCACTGGCTGAGAGAATCCTCTTCTCTGTAGCCTTTTTTGGTTGTTTAAAGGTTCACACTGGGAAATTACTCTTGATTCTAGTTGCAGCACTTCAGCCTGTATTCCTAGGGGTCTTTTTCAGTTGCACTCCCGGTAGTAAAGCTATGTATGACAATTTCATTTTGCTATCATATCTTTGAACTTTAAGGTTGCAAGATTCCAGGCGCTGGAAGACATATTTTGTGTCCTGTATTGCATGTGTCAGTATCATGAAAAGCAACATGACCTGAGAGAAATGCACGCAGGACTGACTCTAAAAGGTCTAATTTCTGCTCCGTGCTTTCTCCTGGCTCTTGTACTTGCCCATGGGGAGATGGAAGTAAGTGTGCTGTGGGTCTGGTGTGTGTCTGGTTAGTTTGGCCTCCTGTGTTCAAGGCTCTGGGCAATCAGTGATCACAGAGATGGTGCTGTCCCTGAGACCCAGGCTGAGCCAATGGCAGACAGATACACATTGTAAAAAATGAGATATCTATAATTTCTGTGATAATGACCAACTCATGTTAATATTCAGTTAGTTCATTAGCAGAAAGTGTGTGATTAAGTATTTTCATTAGTAGCTAGTAGCTAGAACTACTAGCCTGACTTAAGGTAGCTATTTTTCTCATTAAGGCATATGGTTTCATTAACTTATTAGACACTGGCTGACTCACCTTATTTGGACTTCAGGATCAGCAGACCACTATGGTTTCCATCAGCATAATTCAGAATACCAAATTTGCTTCTGGGAACTACCAGAATGGCTTATATTTCCAGAAGCAAAGATGTGTGGGAGGCAGCTGTTCCATTATGGCAGTGTGTCTGTTTCTTTGAGTAGTGAATAAACGGCAAATGATGTAGATCTCCATCTAGGGCAGCAAGGTGGGCTGGAGCAGGTTTTACTGAATGCTAAGTCAGCCAGGTCCCAGGACAGAAACTGCCTGTTGGAGGGATGTCCTTTTACACTCAAGGCCAGCCTGGTGTTCTGGGCACTCTGAAAACAAGTGTCCATGGGACAGGACTGTTGGCCTTGGGGTATGAGTCGGGATCTCTGTTCAGGGAGTCAGGCAGTCTGTTCAGAGCATCTTTCCCTTTAACAGTTTCCTCCAGAGATTTAAGACAGGACTGGTTGTTCCATAACTGTATTTAATGCATTATGCACTACTTTCTTTTCCTTGCCAAGGCTCCTGCACAGCCAAGCATGCAGAGGTGGAGTATGTTATGTACTGAATGTTAGTTTAGGCCTAATGTATGTATTTTGTAAGGTGTAAATTGTAATCTGTGACACTGATCAAAAAGGTGGCTGTCTTGCGGCACACATCAGGTAAAATCATTGCAGCTTAATAAAAACTTATCACCTGTGTGCAGTGCAGAAAGCAATTCACTCTTCTATGAAGTGTGAGATACGGAGGCTTTATACGTGTTCTAAAGCCAGGCACATTTTCAGCATACCTTAAGAGCAGTATGACAGAAATAAAGTAGGCCCCAGTGAGGCAAGGTGTATGTTTGTAATGGCTGTAACAGTGGGGTGCAACAGCTGGAAATCACTGTGACACAAGGGTTGAAACACAGGTAAGAAATGTGAATTAGTCTGTATTGCATGTGAGGAACCAGGAGAAGTTAACAGAGCATCCCCAAAGGGAGAAGCTACCAAGTGTTCCAAGTGTGACTCCTTTAGGTGTTCACTCAAGGAAAGTCATGATGCTGCTAAGCAGTGGCTCAGGTAAGGTAGCTGACATAACAAGGTTATGGACACTCTTGTATCCATGGCAATTACCTTTGCCTGCCTAATCCAGGGCAGCACAAAGCAGACGTAAGCAATGGAATAATGGTACAGATGTGTTCAATAGGCTACCATCCTGTCAAGAAGATAGATTTAGCCTGTTATTTGTTGGATTAATGTTGGTTCAAAAGGGATTTAATTCAGCTGATGAGCTTTTTTTCCTTGCTCACCGTCGTGCAGTAGAATACTGACTGATTGCAGTAATGTCTTTCAGCAGCTCCTTGCAGCACTACAACAAACAATTTAGTTTTTAGTACAGTTGGGATTAGATTTATTTGCAGTTCTGATTACAAAGAAATACAGCACTGATTCTGCTGTGCACAGAACTGGGAAGGGAAAATGTCTTTTCTGACCTGACTTGGATTGCAGAGAAGCAGATCCACTGAAATGTCATGGCTCTGATATGCCACAAAAAACGTCTCACAGTTCAGTCAGTAATGTGTATTCCATGTGCTACTCTAGAACCCTTGTCAGTACACTCTTCATTTAAAAAAATAGGAAAGGCTGGAAAAAAAGGCACTACACTACCTGAAGTAAGACTGTTGTAAACTTTAACTTCTAAAGGCTTTCCACGCACCCTTTTCTTACAGGCTGAAATTTATGAAGTTATTAATGCAAATAGTATTCTGACTAATACTTTAGAAATGGCTGAGCGTTTGGAATTTATAGGATCTATATACAGATCTTGCTCATTTTGTTTGGGGTTGTATTGTTGGTGTATACTAATTTACATTTAAATTGTTATCCATGTGGAAAGAGAGGGAAGCACGGTATGGTGCTTTCATGTACCGCCTTCAGTCATAAGAGATACAATTTACATGCTGTGCTTGAAAAATCCCCCTCCTGCCCAGGGAGGAAATAGGTCAAACCTGTGCTCAGTTGTTTTTCATCACTTCAGTCAGTTTGTGTGGGGACACCGAAGGCGGCACACAGGAGAAAATAAATGAGATGACAGATGAAGCCTGCAATTGTTTAGGATGGTGTATGCTCTACATGTATCTCTATATGACCCAGCCAAGGCTGGAAGGAAGCTCATCAGTTCATTTTATATTCAGTATTGACAGCGGGAGGGGTTCTTATAGAGAACAAAGATAATTTGTCCTTTACTTGGTGCTCATTCTGGTTGTTAAGAAAACATGCATATGCAATAGAATGGGAGGTATCACACTGCTTGGTGGTGACCCCAACTGAAAGTAGTATACCTTCACTCTGCCTAAAGGGATGCCTCAGCGAGGAAATTCTAATATTTTTCCTAAAATATTTGTTGTGAATACAACAGATTCACAGTCGGAGAGTGAGGCTTCTCCTGTGAAACGACCACGGCTACTGGATGACAGTAATGACAGGCCTGAAGAAACCAGTCGATCCAAACAGAAGAGTAGACGTCGATGCTTCCAGTGCCAAACAAAACTGGAACTAGTACAGCAGGAGCTGGGATCATGTCGCTGTGGTGAGTACTGTTGGTCAGTAGCGTCCGGCTTTTGAGCACAGCCGTGCTCAGATCTGTGTCACACATGGAAATACAGAGAACACTTGCAGTTTTCACCCGGCAAAGATGCTTTAAACAGAAGCTATAGCTTCCACGGGTAGCAAAAAGTTATAATTAGTTCCTGCCTAATTTCCCCTTTGAAACTTCGGCCTTGATGTACTGCCTTGTCTCAAGAGATGCCAGATATTAATGAATTCAGCTTCAGAAGTCCCTGTAATGCAGGAAGGGCATCATACCCACTTGACAGGAGAAGCACAAAGCACATCAATAAATACGCAAAGATAAGGTTTCTGTAGGGTGTAAAGGAACATAGGTCAGTATCTGCTTCTGCATGTTATGATTACATTAATATTGAAAACTTAAATCCAAAAAACCCTCTAACTGCAAATATTTTCATTCTCACAGTTTGTGGGGGGAAGACTTATGGTTCACCATACACTTAAAATCATCTAACTTGGCTTTTCCAAAGTTGATTATGCTGTTCAGGTAGTTGAATTGAGGACAATAATCCCATGCAGACAGCTAATTTGGGGTTTCATATTAAATGCAAATAATCTTTCTGAAACAATAATTATTGTGACTAGATTCCAAAGGAGATGCTCTCTCCTTCATGGAACAGTTGCGTTCTTAACTGGTTTAAATGTGCTCATTAGGCCCAGTGATAACGCATCTGGTACTTTCACCTTACATTTTTTCATATAATCATATATTGAAGATTTCACTGAACTCTTTGACAGTGCTTATATTGATACGTTTGGAGAAGTTTGTTGCAGTTACTCCATTGTGTCTCCGGCAGAGGATAATTTCCAAAGCATCTGCACAGGTGATTAGGTGCAATTCACGTTGCACCTGTGAAATAGAAAATCTTGTGTTAGAACCATTTTCTGGAGAGAAGGTATGTCCTTCTGAGCAGCAGTGTGTAGAGGAAAGGTGGGCTAAGGTAGTTACAAAGGTAATCCTATACTGAATACCAAACGCCAAGTGAAGCGATAAAAAGCTGCAAAGATTTTGTGTTATGCTTTGTTCTCTTCTTCAGCATCTGTCTGTCTTCAGGCTGTAGAGATTACTGTTGTGCTGGGCTCTGTCGGACATGAGATGGGCTTTGTCTCAGTACTGGAGCACTGGCACAGAGCTAGCATGCATTATCTGTGAAGCCACCAAACCTGAAATCAGAAGCTGTAATGTTGAAATTCTTGTTATGCAAATCATGTGTCAGGATACTCTGAAGTGTCTGGTAACATGTTTATCAAACCAAAGAAATTCAGGGGCATCAAGGACACATTTTGGTATGGCTCTTTCTGTCAGCATGGTAGAAGCAGGAATTTCTGCTCTTTGTCTGCTGTTGTCATGTATACAACAACTCAGGCTGCTCACAGGTACCTGGCTGAAATAGCAGAATGGTCCCTAATTCTGGGAGCAAGATAGTTTGAATTTGGGGGTGGATGGGATAAAATATTGCTTAACCATTATGTAACATCATTAATCTTTCCTGCATTCTGCAATATTGGAGCTATGTGAGAGCAGTTAAGGTGAAAGCAACTTTTAAAAAGCCCTTTTACTGATCAGTAATGTTTTTAAAATTATAAAATAAGACCTGCCTTTTTTTTTTTCCTGTAAACTGGATTACAGATATATTTGGTTGGTTCCTCTCAAGTTTTCTTGAAGTGGTTCCATAATTCAATACTGTTGCAATATAAATGTTGTAGAAATTATTATTTAATTTTCTTCTACTGGATATATATAGCTTTATGGAAATATTTCAGTTAAAGTTCATAAAAAGTGTTAATAATACATGAATGTGAAAAAAATTCTGAATTCCTCAGCAATAAGTGAGGAGATGAAAATTTGCATTCCTGTATTACATCCTATGCAGTTTATAGTTTGTATTATAAACATTTCTATTCCATACTTTTAATGAGAAAATAGAAAGCAGGAGTCTATTTCCATGTGTACAACAGGGCTGAAAAAAACTGAGATCTTTGGTTTCTGTGCAGTTACAATGTTTCATTAATACTGCCTGCAGTAAGGATGTGTTACCTGTGCACACCTGTGGTGTGAATGTGGGCATACCCTATCCCTCTTCTATTTAATAGTCAGATTAATAAGAAGTAAGCAAAATGCTACCAGTGAGCAACACAGGGCACCTCAGCTTCACATCTCCCAAACTGCTTTACCAATAATCAGCAGCATATGGCTCTGGTCAGTTTTAAAGATGCTGCCTGAGAAACCATTCTTGCTAGCTTGCCCTGCTGTCTGTAAAATTAGGTTGCTTTAGGTCAAGCCCATTCAAAAACCGTAGGAGGAGGTGATGGAAATGCAGTAGAACAAATCTGTCAAATTCCCATTTGTTTAAAATATTTCCTAAATCCACACATGACTGGGTTGTCCTTTTCTGTTCTAATGTGAAGGACAGGTAATGATGGGTGGTCAGGTGGAGGTGATGAGATAGAATCAACTGGTATAAAATAAGCACATACCCTCTTCAAAAGTAATGGTCAACACTGAACATTGTTTGATCTGAGCTTTGAACCACTGCTATAAATTCTTGGCATCTTAATCCTGAACTGAAGCAATGTGAAAAAGGGAAACCCCTCCCGGTTTTAAACATTAAGAGAAAATCTGATTTCCGAATCAATAAAAAGACAGACACCATCTTCAGAATCACAAATGTGTGGGTTTGCTTGGCTGTTAGGAAAAAGGATTTAAAGCATGAAAATGTTGATCCAAAAATGTGTCTGAAACAGTCTCGTTAAAATCCAAATTAACTCTATAGACCAACAGTTCAAGAGTTTGCTGTTGCACATCTTGTCCTAATTGTAAAAGTACTGGAAATCATCTTTTTGATGATTTGTCCTGGTGAGTCCTGCAGTGAGATTTTTAGTGAGACACAGTGGAAAGGAAAATATGTACATACTGAACAATGTTTTAATGCAGACATATCTGCAAATACTGATCCTGTTAACTGGGACTTGTCCAACAAGGCACAGCTTTTTTGGAAAGGAGACACAGAGAGTGACTGGTGCTCCACACTGGCTCGGAGATCTTTGCGAGGCGGCTGTTTTGGCTCTCTGTAAGCCCTGTCCAGTGAGAGGTGATGCTGCTGAGCTCGTTCCCTTGACCCTACATGGGATTTTAGACAGATTTGACAGTGCTGCAGGGCTTTGCTGTGAAGAACAGCAATTCACTACTGAGAAGGGAGTTCCAGCAATTCAAACACAACATTTTTCAGATGTAGGAAGATTTGTTTGTTTTCATACACACGTACTCTCAAGATCTTTTTTCATTCTTCTTCCACTCTGTTCAAGTTATTAACTGCTGACGAGAAATTCACATCTCATAAATAATGCTTAAGAGCCATTGCTATATAAATTGAATGTGTTATGAATTGTGATGGGCCTTTTTGTAGCATTCTACGCCCGGAGCAGGAAGAACAGAGGATGTCATTTTCATTAATTTCTAATGAGGTGCCAATTAAAGCTAAGGAAGGAACTCAGAAGGGAAGAGTCACAGAGCTCCCCTGAATCCTGTGCCCTGGGGCTGTCAAACGAGTATGCTGCCAAGCCTCCTCTGAAAGTTCCAGTAAATTACAAACTCATCCAGAGCACACACAAGACAAATTCGGCTTCCCTTTGATCTTCAAAAGAGCAATTTGTAAGACGAGTTCTGAGCCTTTTCACACAGCAAACTGGGAGAAGTGATAGGAATTGTTAATTGCTGATGCACTTTGCAAGCTCCAGTGAGAAAGAGAAATTTTAAAATGAGTTCTCATTTTGAGCTTCTGACAGGATAACCTTTATATCAACGCCACTAAAACAAAATCAGCTTCCTGTGCGCTGTTTGTAGGTGACAGTAAGAGTAGGCAAGTCCTGCAGAGAGCAGTGTTCTCTAGTTTGGGCTGGATGGACCTTCCAATAGTTTAGAATCTTACAATAGGTAATGATTGTATTGAAATAATTTTTATTTAATAGTAGATCTAGGAGTCAGTTTTATCCTCAAAGAATTTCAGGAATCATACACTTCAAGTTACACTCTGCTACAGCATTTCTGCAAGCGGTCTGAAATCAACTGTCTGTGATGCTTGATCTGAGAAGGAAGTTGCTGTCTTAGTGGTGTCATAACTGGATGGTTACCAGAGAGTTGCTTCAAAACTAGGGGCAGTGAATGTGTGAGTGGAAGTAGCTATAAAACACGAAGTTCTGGAAATGTATTGTAAAAAAGGCAGGTTGATGAGTTGCAAATTACCCTATAAATTTCTAGGCCTGCTCTTAATTGCTTGACTAGATGTATAGTGCTACTAAATAAAGTTGCGAACAGTTTTAAAAGACACTGAGCTGTAAACTTTTAATCTGTAGAAATTATTTGCACAGAAAGCAAAAAACAAAACAAATTATTTGCATATAAAACAATAATTTATGGAAGAGGCTTACAATTTTACAGTAAAAAAAAAAAGGTCTGTAAAGGTCTGTAAAGCCAACACACAAGTATGCAGTGATCTTGTTGGAATTGCCTGAGAAACATGGGGGTATTTTAGATAATCAGTAAAGGAATTTTACATTTGTCATGTTAGATCCACTTCTAGTCAGCAATTAAAGAAAAATTAGTGTAGTGTGCCAGCTCTGCAGCAGTTTTTGTGTAGAACAGTTTGGTGTTTGTAGGCCACATCGTTATGGGTGTGTCTGTACCTCAGACTCCACCTGTCCCTTGGCACTCAGTGGGGTCCCTGAGATGATGGACCCTGCAAAGTAAGCCAGGCTTTAGCTTCCAGTAGCAGTGCCATTTGTATGTGTGCTTCTCAGACAGGAATTACAATGTTTTTCATGTTCTTGGGCCAGAGGAGATAGTTAAGAGGACGGGAAGACGCTGAAACCTTCCGGCTTTATCACACTTAAAAAAATGGTTGCTCAGTCGTGTTGCATTCTGAGCAAACCCTTGCTAGCCATATTTCTTGCCTGTGTGGACAAGAAAGCTTTTCTTGGAAATTTACTGGCCTAGGTTATGTCGTAAGAAGCTGCAGTTTCCTGGAATGCATCTGGCTTAACAGCTGTACACTCACTGCTGCTCTTGGGGGAGGCTGCTGGGAGCACTGACCTCAGGCAGAGGTGAAGGCAGAGTGTGGTGGTTTGCAATTTTAATTTGTGAGATGTTGGCAAGTACTGATGTTTGTCTGCTTTTCGATTGGAAGGGATGCAGTTCATAAGTGGTCTCTACAGCAGTGACTGAGCCAGGAAACAAGAGTCAAACTTTGCCACTCAGCCAGAGAGTCACCTCGGGATGCTGAGCACCTGGAAATGAGGGTGGAGCACGTGGCCCACCACAGACTGCTCCTTTAGAAGGGCATAAATTTCCTTCCTATTTATTGTGCTTATTTTTCCACATCTCTGTTTTTAGTTTAGTTCTGTCTAAATCTATACATTCTATAAACCTATAATAATCTGTTGAAATTCTTTTCTTGGTGTTACTGTTGGTTTATTTTGTTTTAGTCTAAGCACAGGGATAAGAGGGAGAGAAAAACAGACTCCTGTCAAGGACCAGCAGAAACAAAATACATCCACACAGTAGAGACTGTACCTATTTTACAGATAAAATGGCAGCAAGTCTCACTGCCATTGAGTAATCAAAAAAAGTGGCAGAAAAGCAGCTGCAGATTCTTAACTTGGGTAACAGAACTACTGGTCCATAAACACAGGAGATGAAGCGCTTGTTTGGATTGTGCCAAAATAAATTTGGAGTGATTTGGTTTACTCAGTTAATTTAGAAATAATCTTCACAAAGACAGGAAAAAATAAACAAGTTTGAATAGATGAGCTGCTCCATCTTTATACAAAGTTGTCACACATGTATTTAAACTAATGTTTCTCTTAAAACTTGGTAAAATATTAAATCTTAGTTCTATTTCCATGGAACCTTTTTCTGTGGAGGAGAATTTGTAATGGTGGTGGTAAATTCACTTTCTAGATGGATCAGGTTTATCTGGTACAAAACAAAATGGCTTCAGGGCATGATTATGTCTTGGTATAACAGATGTACTTCCATTGATTAAGATGAAATATGCACAGTGCTTCTGGAGAGTATGAGTCAGCCAGTTCAGTAAGAAGTATTAAAATAAATCTTATTAGTGGCTGGTTACGTTCTACAGTTCTGGCAAGTCTTACTGTTAGCCTGTAAGATGTACCACATTCAGCTGCCTTGTGTTGGCTGTTCCCCTAAGGGAGTTGCTCCCAGAATAGTTCTTTTGCTTCAGCCATTCCAGGAATGTCCTGCATCTTACCTTATATTGCTTCAAGTATTAAAAAAGTACCCAACAAAACACCAAGTCTATTGAAGTTTGAATTTGAACTCAGAGAGGGGGGTTTCGTTTTATTGTGTTTTATGAAGATGTTATTCCAAGATTCCAATTTAATTGATAGGGAATAGGAGCTGTTAACTGATGTTGGTCTTTCTGACTAATACATATTCTGGAAGTACTGGAAATGAAGAAGTAGTTGATTATTTGGTGCATCACAGATTCCAATTGTAGGACACAGAAAAATGTTTTGGTGTCTCAGTTTCACAAAAGCTGTCCACGGCTTTAAATGGAGTTAATGGAGTTCATGCTCCTTATAATTAGGAGTCATGAAATACTGTTTGAAGAGGCTTCAGTATATTTCTCCAGCTTGTTCAATTAATGTAGGTTTCTTACAGGATGTACTGGTTTTGATTTCTTTCAATGTGCTACCAAAAGTTTGGCAATGTTGATTTAATAATGTGTGCTGAGCCTGTTCCTTACCTTTCTGCAGTCCCAGTCAGTCCATGTGATTGAAATGGGCTGCTCATCTCTTAAGTCCCCAAGTTCTCCTTAAGTAAAACAAGTTAGAGTGTTCCTTCTGAAAACAAAAAGTTGTTTTATTTTTACATTACTGATGTGGTCAGTCCTTCAGTATATAAACTTCTGGGGATTTCAAACAGAAACTGCAGTACTGAGTGAAAATCAGCATTTTGTAGGTGTGACACATTAAGTCTCTTCTTCCCTGCATACTGTTACATGTTGTGGTTACAGAAGAATGAAGTGTATCCATAAAGTGAGAGATGATGATGTTTTTAATTGTCTTGTATGCACAAGAGACACATGGCCTAGTGAACTTGAACATAAAAGTCTGAGACTGCCTTATATCTCTTCCAGTACCTTTAGGGAAGTATTTGCTCAGTCTCTGAGTCATTTTTTTCTTATGACAAAAGGACAGGTAAGTCCCTGTAAAAGTGATTCAGACATGTTTGTCCTTATGTTAACAACGAGCTGTGCACAGAAGTACTGATTCTACCAGAGTTATACTAGAGTTTGATACTTGAAGTAGACAAAGAAGACCCAAAAATATGCCATAATAATCTGATGAATCCTGAAGGAACATTACCAGATAGTTAACTGACCATGAGGTAAGGTTTAGGTAGGGAGAAATGTGAATTTTGTTGATGGAAGTCCAAATTATTCACAGGAAGTAGTGAGGAGAGAACATAGCCACAACTGCTGCATCAGAACTAGGAGGAGAAAAAGGATATTGAAAAGAATTGTCTAAATTTGCTTGAAAAGTCAGGATTCTTTCCAGGAGCTAGAGTATTTTTCTCCTCCAAACTAAATAATTAAAATCTTATCTTAGAGGAAAATACCACCTGTGGTCCTAAATTACATCATTCAGTCAAAAGAAGGTGTTAAAGGTAGGTACTGAGACTTGAGACTACTTGATGTGGATGTTCTAAGGATATTGATGTCCTAAGGAAACGGCATTAAGATCAGTGTGCATCAGTTTTCACAAAAGTAAAAAGAATAGTATTAGTCTGTGTCAAGGCCTTGTAGTATTAAGTATTACTGGCCTTGGAGGAAAGTTTCAAGAGCTGAAAAAGTGTATCAATGGATATTATAAACAGTCATGAGTATTCAGTAAGTGTTTTAAGGTAATATATTTATTTACTATATCTTCATATGTATTGAAATGCAAATGCTTACAGAGGGGTTCAGAGCCTTTAAACATTCCCGAGTTGCTAAAGGTTTTGCAGGTTACAGGCACGATTGTGTATGGGGGTCCTGCCATACTCTGAAGAAGCAGGAGCCAGGAATGTTTTGTAAGTCTGCACCAAAAGGAAAAAAAAAAAAAAACAAAACGGGGAGAATGGAAGTATACATTGCTCTAAACATTTGTTTTCCTTTGTGGTGTAAATGGGGCTTCTGAATGGAGCTCTGTTTTCCTGTGATTAGAAGAATTACTCTTGACATAGATTGCAAGAAGCTAACAGTAACAGAAGACTTTCATGGATCAGAAGGGGTAATCGAAGAGACCCTGGACATAAGGTGTAAATAGGGAATGAAGACATAAAACACTTTTTATTTAGGTTTAAAAGAAGTAGAGCTGCGCCTCTCTTCTTTTGCCAGCAAACCTAGCTGCTGTCAGACATTGTATCACTATGGTGCAACCTCTAGGAAACCACTAAAACCCAGGACATAGATAATTCAATTCAGGAAATATACTGAAAGTCAAACCTGGAATTGTATTCAGCATGTGATGAAGTCAAAATACATGCAGGATCCAGGAGAACTGTTAGAATAAATGCAACACGTCCTGGATGTTAGTACAGACCCTTTCATTATTCATTCCAGTTCTTTATTAGTAGCCTTATCTTTCCTGCATTTTCATTGGGTTAAACAAAATTACACACATACATTATTGAATCACTAGGTATTGCTTGCTATTTTAATTAACTTTCTGGGTACACTTCAGCTTTTAATTAAATCCTCAGCTTCTGGGAGAAGTGTATTAGCTCAGGTGGGCTTGGTGTAGAGAATTCTAGAATTACTAAGGCTCATGCAGCTCTTTTTAAAGTGTTAAATACTGCACAAGTCTCTGCTCTGACCTTAGGAGAGGTCTGTCATCCACCTGCCATTTCTCAGGACACTTTAATTAAGGTTTCACACCACTCAAATCTCGAGAGTCTACACTGCTCAAATCTAAACAGATTGAGTAGGAAACAAATGCCTCTTGATAAGCTGATATAAACCATGGAAGATCTGATTTTATAGCAGTACTAACATTTGTGATAGTGTAACCTGTTAGTATGAGTTACCTCTACTTCGCTGGACACTGTGGTCCACTGTGCCTTGGACACTAGGAGGCCTTTTTGGCATAATTCTGCTTTTTTACTGTACATTCTGTTCTTCGGATTCATTTTCCCATATACTACAGGATATAACTTTGTGAAACCAGGAGTGATTTGGGAGGTGCAGTATGATTTCATTGTGTTCTTGGTCATGCAAACGTAGCAATGAATATTCCTTTTACAAGTGTAGCAGGGATACTAATTCCTCTTGAATACATCATTGCAAAATCACACAATTATTCAAATAAGGAAACTTTTCACCTACCTAAACTTCTAATTTTGAACCTTGCTTTTCCTCTGCTTAAAATGAGTTGATCGTTGATGTTCACTATCTGATACCTCACTTGATGCTTTAAGTTGTTGGGAACAAAATGGTTTCTCCAAAAATTCTCTTGTTAAATTAAAATTTAACCAGTTTTGGATGTTTGGGGTTTTTTTCCCTGCCTTTGTGTTTCAACAGTTGCACAAACCTTTGGTGAAAAATGTTTCTTCCAGTTATATTGAGAGGTTACATGACAAATTAAAATGCTAATTTCTGGGAAGTTGCATCCTTTGTCTCAGATGAACTGGGACCAGAGCCCATTTCTGCAGAGATTTCACAAGAGCAGTAACCCAGCAGCTGTGATGATTGGAGAGTGAGCTTGTGGTGTCACTGCTGCTGCTTGTGCCTGACTCCTGTGGGTGAAAGCTGAGACCAAAGACCAGGGACAGTGCATAAGGTCAGAAGGGGAGCCCACAGATGCCATTGTCACCACTGTTTAAGTCAATGACCTCTGAGGAGTGAAGCACTTTAGAAGTGAGTATTGATTGCATGGTGTATCTGTAGGAGTTATCCTGGACCTGAATTGCTCTGATAGTCTGTCCCCAGTAGATAATGGCCTTAACTTACAAATCTATAGTGGGTGAAGAAGTTGTGATGTGGAAGTGTTTACTCTCAAATGCATGAGTTCTGTTCAGCAAGAAAACTCTCCAATCCAAATCAAATGATTTAACCACCATCTTCTTCTGGTGCATGATGGAACTGAGACACAATCCTGCCTGAGACCTGCAGTACTCAGTCAGTCAGACCTGACTCATAGCAAACATTTTTAATGGCAGCTTACTATTACAAAGTAGACATGCTGTATTTATAACTTTGCTTCATTAAGGATTCTTTGAAATTCAGGAATAATTTCCTGAAAACCTTGGTTCTGTTCCTAAACATTTTCTCTACTTCTACTTGGGGTTAGTGTTCACAACAGCAGAAGTAAGAATTGAGTCTAGAGGAGTGCCATATCTTAATTTTTCCCACTCCAAATACAATATCTTCAAAGAAACAGGAGGAAACTTTGAGTTGTTCTTCTTAGTTCCAAAGACAAGGAATAGAGTAGTGACTTGTGTAAAACCTCCTTAAGAATTGTTGATCCAAAAAATTCCCCTAAAAATCAGCACATGCTCTGTCCTCAAGTGATAGAAATTCTCTGTTCAAAATTTGTGTCACATTTAATGTAGGAAAAAATAGTTTGACATCTTTCTGTGCGAGTAGTCAGATACATAGGAAAGTGTATTTGAAATTAGCACGAACTGGGATAAAATGTAGTTTGTTTGTAGGTTCTCCACGGTGCCAAACTGCATCTCTTGTGTGCTCCCTAAAGCAGCTTCCCAGGCTTATGATCTTAAAAAAAATAGGCAGAAAACAACTTTGAAACACAGGTTATACGTGACCAAACTTGGAAATACGAAGTCTTTTCCTTGCAGTTGAAAGAATTCTTGCAGAATCTTTAAACATACCTGTCCAGTGGCTGTTACAGTATTAAGATCATGTCCTCTCTCTTTTGTAGACAACTTCTTCCATTCGCTTCCTGGGCAGTCCTTTCCACAAATGCTTTTTCTGTCTCTAATGCAGATACGTACACATTGCTTTACCCTCTTTATGGGAGAGAGCAAAATAGAGGAAGAAGGGGAAAAAAATTCTTTGTTCCCTTCTTTTCTCCTAAGCAGAAAACCAGTAGTAGAAATACAAAATGAGTCTGTAGGATCTCATGAGCACTCTTATGTAGCACCAGAAATACACCACAGAGCTCTGTGCTTCCAACATGAGACCTAAGATTATCGCTGACTGAGAGCAGGATGGAAGTGGCAGGGTGCCCATCCAGTCCCGGGGACAGATAGGCAGAGTAAAAGAAACATTCTAAGGTGTTTTACACCACCTCTTTCCTCTTCCTCTCTTTGATTCAGCTGTTGATCATTTTGGTAGTCGTGAGTAGGTATCCATGCTCTGTATGAAGAAGAAAATACTGGAAACTGCAGTGATCATAGCAAATGGTTAGAAAAATAAGTTAATGGGGAAAGTACACATCATCCTACTGTATGTTTTGTGAGCCTTTTGCAACTGTGCTGTTTGTGAAGATTCATGAACTGAAATGCCTCAAGAGGACAGTGCTTAAGACTATGTGAATTGATATTTAGAGACTTCTTACTTTGAGCACCTAGAGGTTAACATTCCCCATCCACTCAGTTTGGAATGGAAATGATAGAAAGGACTGCTTCGATTTTGTGGAGTTTTAATAAATATATCTGTCTGGTTAAAAAGCTTCATCATACTGTGGCTTTCTCCCCTTTCCCCTTGGAAATGAATGACAAGATTCCCAACCAAGTTATTCTGAGGTACTTATCACTTCATCCGAGTCCATGTCAACTTGCAAAGTTGGGAAGGAGAAACAAAAAGAGTTTAGTTGACTTATTTCCAAAACCTCATTGTTTAGGCTTGGTGGGATTTGGTTTGCTTTTATAGAAAATGTCAGTAAAACTGAAATTTCCTTGAGTTGTGTAATGAAAGCTGACAATGCTAGTGCAGAGCGTTTCCACCAAAGAGAGAGAGGAGAGATGATTTGAGTATATGCAAGAAGGGAGCTGTCTCAAAGAGAGTCATACCAGAGAGCAGCAGACGACAGTGTGTGCATTGCCTAACTGGAGCTTGGCCTGGCTGGACTGCAGTGCACGTTCCCATCCTTCCCGTGCAGCGTGTTCTTGCTGAGCAGCCTCCGGGACACCGGGAGGGGAGCTGGACCACACTGCAGTTCTCAGGTACTCAAGCCTTTCGGATCTTGCTTTGTATCTTCGTAGCCATTTGCTCTACTCTGCCGTTCATTTCTTACCTATTTCATGTCTTCAAAAAAACAAAAAGTATTTCTTTTCCACACTTATAGGTTTATTGTTAGTATAATTTGCAGCACACTAAATCATCTTTCCAGTCGGAAGGGGTGGGGGAGATGCATAAATGTTGTTTTGGGGATTATCAGACACTTGCAGTGAATGATGTGCAGTTCTGAGTGGTGCTGCAGCAGCATGAGCTGATCTTCTCTGCTGGCTCATCTGCCTGGTTTGGCTGTGCTGTGTGACAGCCTGCAGATATGTTCATTGCACAGAAATGTTCTCGTAGGCTCACACAATACCTTGTTAGATAATACACCTTTGGTGTAGTTTACTTCTGACCTTACACAGTTTACTTCTAACCTTTGGTAGAGAGTTTTTGCAGCATCTTCAACTCTTAAATCACAAGGTATTTTTAAATTCGATTTGAACATCTGTTGATTAGAATTTCAGATTTGCAAGAGAAGTAAAGTACCTTGTGACGAATGTGAAGTAGTCAAAGCACACAGCACAGAATTCTGGTACGGGATTATGTCTGTGTCATTACTAGGACCACTTTTGAGTAGGCTTTATGTAGGACTCTGTAAAAACACAGGTTGTTTATTTAATAAAATTTGGAAATGGTATAAGCTGCAAGTTCTGACAGTTCTGAACTTCTGCCTGTTGACTTGGGAATTAAAATGATAAATACTGATCCTAGTGGGCAAGTAAGGTGATTTTTAAGTATCAGAAGCTCGGGGTTTTATGGTAATGTTGATTTCACTTTCTTTTACCTACCAGTGGGAGCTTCTTTGAATGTATCAAAAGGGGTCACTGTAGTATAGAAGGCTAAACCTTCAGAGCACTTGGTGCCCGCAATGAAAGCATAAATGTCTAGAGTGAACAATTAAGATGATTGATGGTACTTGGTAATGAAGGACTTTGCCTTTCCATGTCAGCAGTGATACTTCAATGGCTCAGCTTTCAGAAACTCAAAAGTACCAGGGCTCTTGAGTGTAGCAGTGAAGAAAAGGCAATTGTTTTTCATTACCCACACACAGCATACTGTAGGTCTGTGATACTCTCTGGTCTGGAATATGGAAGTCTATTTTGTTTTCTGTTCTCTCCCATCAGATTCCTCAGGAATGATGAAATCAGCTTCATAGTTGCTGGTGTGCAGTCTTAGGCTTCCTTTGAGTGACTCCTCTGTAAGGCAGGGGGTGCTCTGCTTTATGGCTTTAGCCATTTTTGCTCTGGCAATGAAGTGAAATGAATTTTTTTATGATGTATTGTGTAGAAGTTTCTGTGGTGCTCAGAGGAGCTCAAATGTTTTGAGGCACTACATAATGTTTTTCCAAGATGTTTGCATTAGAGACCTGAGGAGTGAGTGATTCATAGTTTACTTCTAACATCAGAAAACAATTGCAGTGCTCTGAGATGTATTATTGCATTCACTAGATTGAAATCTTCTGCGCTGGGAGTGGAAGTCTGGCATGCTTTAGGTTGATGACTTGGGTAAATGAACTTCAGTTGGCAGATGGATTCCCTTTTGTAATGCTCTTTCCACTAGTAGAAAAGTTATTTATTTTGTCTTTTTGTTATAGTGTGCTAAAAGAAGCATTTCTGCAGTAAATTCCTTTAAGAGACACAAACATGTATTTGATACCATCCCATAATGAACTTAACAGGATATATGCTGCAGGAGCTCATTTATCTAACTTTATAACCATAAAAGCAGAGTTCTCAGGATAAAAGGTTTCACCTCTAACTATGGATTGGCATTAAGGATCAAAATACAGATACATCTGTTGGCCTTCTGCCCCAGCACACATAAGTTAATAATGGAACTGCTGTAAAATCTGATGGCCTTGATGCAACATCAGGCACTTGTGCACATGCAGACCACAGAATGTCCATTCTGATTTTCAAAACACTGAAGAAGCAAGGAGTGAATACAGCAGTAATAACTTAATTGAATATACCCACTCTGAACTAATGAACTAATGAAAAAAATGTTCAGAACTACTGTCACGCAATTAGTTGCTGAATAACAGTGTTTTAAAGGCCTTTAAATTATAAATAAAACTTACAAAAATACAAGTTCCAATCTTTAAAGTGACTTAAGCATTTGTAGCAATGAGACTAAAGATCTGAATTCTCCTTTTGGAAATGGAGCTTCCAGGAGATCTGCATTGCTAATTCAACCAGAATAAGCCCCCTTCCATAAATCAGCCAATATATGCAGAACTATTTTTGTAACATTCAAAATGAGCTTGGGTATTCTTTCATTAGATACTGTCTGTTCTAATTAGCAGTACATATTTAAATATATATATATATA